>JAUZNC010036670.1:0-18869 GCA_034780395.1 Vannuccia rotundouncinata | reverse complement strand
AAATTGTAATTATATGTAGGCAAATATTTGTTTGTTTATGTACGATATTTTGGTCTATGTACATTTCTACTATATAACTGTAAACAACAGCGTTTAACCTTGACACACCATGTGATGCACCAGGTCGTCTTAGAAGAGTTGCTGTTCATCTGTGCTGCGCATGGTTCATCAAAGTGGAATTAAATCCTACCAACGCATGATAGTATCACGAATAAGTACGGCGAGTAAATTGAAAAAATTTGACCGATCACAGTATCTGCTTCATGCTTATGAGGAAGTAGATGCAAAATACATAATATGTTTTCACGACGACTAATCGCCAAGACAATCGTGAAAGAAAGTCTGACATTAGTCATCAGCGACTATATCACGAACGATCACTGTTTTCATTTTCTTATGGTTACAGTCCTGCTTTGTGTTATCGTGGGTAAACTGGCATTTTTTTGTAAATCCACTAGAAACTAAAATAAATGCAACAATTTCACCAATTATTAGGAGAGTGATATATCGCCTGCTTTAGGAAGCTACTTCGCATACTGCTAAAAGTACTCAGCAGTAGTTGGAAACATTTGGTCCCCGTTTCAATTCTGCAAATAGCCCCCCCCCTAACCTATTCTCCCGATCTTAACATCATGGATTATTTTGTGTGGGATTCTTTACAGGAAAAGGTGTACAGCGGTCGCAAAGAACCTGTTGTCAATCTGCAAGCCCGTATTGAAGAATGTTGGCCACGGGTTTCATATGCAGCAATCAAGAGAGCCATATTACAATGTTTTTGAGCTGTTTTAAAAACTTTTATTAAAATAATTATGTTAATAAATAAGGACTACCTATAAAGGAATCATAAATGTTACTGGTGCATCACATGGTGTGTCAAGGTTAATTGATGTTGTTTGCAGTTATGTAGTATTACATAGACCAAAATATCGGACGTAAATAAACAAATACTTGCCTACATATCACTACAAATTGATGCGTTGGCTTAGCGCCACCGGGTATATCAAGATATTCCACATAATATTACATTAGCAATTAATTCACAGTTAATTAATGGTTAAAATTATGTTTGATAAATTTTAATGTATAATTTGTTATAAAGTCAAAAATGATCAAGTTTACAGAGAAAAAAAATAATTCAATATTATTTGCAACGTAGAAGTAATTAATTAAAGGAAAGTTATGTGAACTTTGTTTTGAAACCGGTCATTATTATTCTTACAACGGAGGTCATCCTTAGAAAAATTTGAATTCGACAATTCCTCAAGATTTTCGGAATTTGATTGATCCCCAATTGAAACTTGTGGATTATCATTTTCTTCATCAACATCGTTAGTAGCTTTTGAATAGAGTTCTTCTTCAGGTGTTGGAGTCTTAGACGATTTTTTTGTTGGAGCTAATCGGAAAAAAAACTTGACATGTATGCATCATGAACACAAATCATTTTATCAGTGGTACTGAAAGCAACATATAAAGGATATTATTAAATATTCGAAATAAATTATGAAGTTTAAATGTTCCAATTAATATTATAAAAAATGATAAAACGAGCTTCTTATATGGAATAGAAAAATCCAAAATTTAAAACGTATAAACAATTGTAAATTTGTTGATCAAAGAAATTGAATACAATTGAAATACAGTAGTGATGATAACATTATAAAAATTAAATTATCAAATATTTACAAAACATCGATTTTTGGATACAATACTAAACGTGATTTTTTATTTAGATTTTATAGACTCCTTTCTATGTAGTCTGTGAATTATTAAATTTTTATGAAACTAATGAATCTAATTATTAATAGATTGCCTAATTTTTCTTCGATAAAAATTGTGGTTCCATTTACTTTTGCGAAGTGAGTCCTCATTGCTTAACGAAAACTCCGAAGCATCGGCTAGAGGTGCTGTAAAAAATAATTGTGAGCAAAGGTGATATGTTTTAAAACGATTTAAACTAAAACAATTATATATTTGTAATACATACATTTGTACATTAAATACATATATTTGTAAAAAAACTAAAAATTTCTTCCAACAGATTAGCCCATATAGATACAATGACATTTTAAAAGTTTGAGCACTGCTGTTAGCCACTATTAAGTATTCCAAATATATAAAATATTTCGATAATGATACATCGGTTCACAAAAGAAAGTTCATTTTAAACACGATCAGACAAAAATTACTTTCCGAAATTTGACAAATGAATAACTACCAAAGCTTAAACAATAAAAATTAATTATTTTTTATACATTTTCAATGTGAAAATATTATTTTGACAGTATAAAGTATATTACCAGGTTGCTCAGAAACAATTACAAAATCAGATGTATCATCTTCCGATTCGATGAATTGTTGAGCTAAAAAAATCAATAGTCACATTTAAAGAATTGGGACCACGGTGTTCAGTTTACTTAATTTTTATACCATGCCGTTTACAGAATGTCAAATATAAAAATATACATTTTAAAATATAGATCAGGGGAACATTTTAATATATTATATCTTGAACAATATTAGGAAATATTGATCAATCGATTACATTTGTTACTAGATCAGGTATTATGAGTCTTATATTATTATAGAATAGATATGATATGAGTAAACTTCTATAAATGACATATTTTAGACGGTTTAAACTAACTATACAAATAATAAAATAATTAATAATTAACTAACTTAAGTAGAACAATAGATATGAAAATATTAATTAATTAATTCAACTAATATTTATTATAATAGAATTCACAGTTTATCAACCAAACAGAGCCACTCACAGACCGGTCCCGGCAGACTCGAACCAGCTACCAAGCGATGCTCGGCACAACGCCTCAGATAAACTGTGTTAGAGTACTATAACCCTGTATACACTGACGAGACCCAAAAAGATCAAAACCGATCTGTGAGCAGCTTTAATCTGTTGAAAACCTGAATTCTCATATTATCTTCACCTTACCTGCACGGAACAACACACCATTATCAATATTTATTACGTTATATTAATTTGGAAAATTTCAAGAAAGCCTATTTTAAGGAAACATATTAGTATCACAATTTGAATATTTCAGCATGGTAACCACTTACCAACGGCAATACCAGGAGACTTTCTATTAGATGGTTTAACTGCTGATGAAACTAATACGAAAACAATATAGTTTTATTAATTTTTTAATTTGGCAGACATGTGGAAGAGTCATTCATCACAAAAATAATTTTAAATTGGGAAAACAGTATTATATTCCTTGTAGAATATAAAGTTAATTAGATATTTATATATCAAGGAAAACTTCGATGGACATTACATTGAAAAATATTAGTAATCTTTACTTTAGTTTATAAAAATTATTAAAGCTGATATTACAAAAATTTGTATAATCTAAGAATTTTGTAGACGTACACTTATTGTAAAGTCTTCAGTATATATTATCAAACCAGAGTTTTAAGTATTACAATACAATTTTCAAAAACAATATGGTACAGTTGTGCAGCGATTTGTGATAAATTATGAATTTCATATTAATTTAACTTACAATGGTCTTCGTCGGTTTTTAGAGTCTCAACTATAAATAAGCAGAATATTTCCTAATTAGTATTTATAAAATGCAGTTTGTTTTAAATAAAAACACAAAAACAAAATCGATTTATATGAAGAAGAGATGAAAAATACCTTCATTGTGAATCATAGATTAAGATAGAACAGATTGATTAAAAATTTAAATTTAAGGATAATCCAACTTTGAAAAGTTTCCATTGAGAAACAATTCAAATTCATTTTAACATTCAATCTAATTGTAAAATGGTCTGTTGGCTAAATAAAAAAAGAGAGCATTAAAAGTAATAAAATTGAACAAATTATAAACCAGTTTACCTTTGGGTTGAGTAGATATATTAACTTCTGGAATGGTTTCTGCAATGTCACCTTTATAGTAGCGACGTTAGATATAATTTTAATTAAACAGATAGTATAATAGAGTAAATAAAAATATATAAATAAATGGAATGTGCTTTCAATAAAAACTAAATAAACTGTATGAAGCACTTTTAACTTACATAAAAGTATTCTGATGAAAAAAAATATTTAAAAAAAATAGTTTACGTTAAATAAAATGTTTTCAACAGTTTCAGCACCTTCCAAATAAATTAAGTATTACTTTTGCAGTAATTAAATTATTGAGTCGATTATGAGTTTAATTTTATGACAAGTTAAAAGTTATGATTATAAATTAATAAATTATGAAGGTAATCATTAAACCAAAATTAAATATTTTGTAAAATATAATCTGCAGTCCATTACTTCAAAATTCTAAACATAGTAATAATTGAAAAAAAGACAATTAAAAAGAAAAAGAAATTCAGTATGGAAAATTAAAAGATAACTTAAATTTGGTCGTTAGATGTTTAATATTGTTAGAAATGATGTTTCATAAATATACCTTTTTGTGAATGAGGAGGGGAAGGTGCAGGGCCTACGACACATTATTATGAAAAAATACAAACAACTTTAAATATTGCAATGTGTCAAAATATTTTTGTTTGGGTTGAATTTTTAAATTAAATTTAATGTCAAAATTAAAAATTATTATTAAATGAAAAGTAAAATGATTTAAAATTACAATCAGAGCTGATAAATTGTATACGATTATGTTGTAAAATGTCATGATATTGATACCTTTCTGCCTTTTGATTCCAGAGTCATTTCCTATAAAAGAAAATTATGATTTTTTGAAATTAACAATATGTACAATATAAAGTAGTTAATCATAATAAATAGAAAATTGATGATAAAATCAGTTTCAATTATTAATACACGAATAGAGCTTATTACAAAATTAATCGAAAATGTTCTCAAAAACAGTCGCGGTGCGGTTTCTTCATTATCACCGGACTTAGATTTTGATTTACAAATTTTTAAAAATGGATAATATTGATCTGCTTAAATACTAAAAGTGCAACGGTCAATAACACACATTTTATCATGCAGTTTAATTTTTTAATATAATTATATATTTATATCATAATATTGTTAAAAATGACTTTTCATTCTAATATCAAGCTTTAAAAAGTTTTCATATTACAAAATATAATTATAGTAGTGAAATATTGCATATGAATCTCTTTTAACTTTAAATAACAATAATTAAAGAAATCCGTAATTTATTATGAATATCCAATAATGTACGTATATTGCACCTCCAATATTTTATAATTTATTCTTGTAAACTCTGGTTGTTTCCTTTCCTGGCGACTGTTTGAAATATTCATTACTAAACTCAGTGTTTTGATTGGAGAGATCATTGTATACTATGGTTTTTGGTATATATATATTATAAATAATAGTATACTAACATAAATAATAATCTGTTGAAGAAATTATTAATAAATATAAATATATATAAATATCAAAGAACATTAATAAAATGTTAATTATTTTTGGAATGAACTGGTCTGGTGTATATATAAAATTATAGAAATTTTAAAAAGAGAGTTCATATTCGAGAAGTTTATATACAAAGTATAGCATTTTCAGAAGGATTAGATGTAAAATATTTTTTATTTAGCCGACAATTTTTTTATGGTAAATAAATGTATACAAATGAATATCCAAATGAGTTCTAACCGGTGTCAAATAATGCGCTAACGTATTTTACATAAGATGTTAATTTGTTATTAAACTTAATTGTAAATAATCTAAAATCAATTTTGTTACATTCTGTTTTTTCAAAATACAGTGGGAAGGCTCTGTAGGGAAAACGGAACCTCCGACTGACCTAATTTTTTTTCTATAATATGTAAAAAACGTTTGCGCATCTTTTGACACCGGTTAGAACCCATTTGGGCTCTTACTTTTCTTTTAATGCATCAACAAAATTCTTTCACGAAATTTGTATACATTTACATAGAAAAATAAAAAAATTGTCGGTCAAATAAAAAATCATTTTACATCCAATCCTTCTGAAAATGTTGTACTTTGTATATAAATATCTCGATAAATAGTTATGCCAAATATCAATTTTAATTTCTTACTATCATCAGGATGATTTTCTACAATTTCCTGTCCAAATTCCGGATTAGCTACAATAAAATTAAATCATTTAAAGTAGGAAATATGTACGTAAAATTGATGGAAGTCAAAAATCATGATTTTAAAGTATACTTTCAAAATGGATCAATGATAAAGGTGTAAGGAAAGGTATTGTAATACATTTTTCATTTTGAGTTTATCCAAGAAGGTATCGGTAACATAAATAGTATAAGGAACAGATATGTATAACATCCGTAGATAATGTAGACGTACTTAGCGATCCTTGACCAATTAATGTGACGAAAAACCAACGGAGAAATCAATAATTATACACTATATATATTGTGAAATTCAAGCTAAAAATAAGTCTTATAATTACAAGACCGCCTAATACTTGTGTGTGTTTACTAACCATTTAGACGCCGTTTGGAATAATTTGGTTTTTTCCCCATACCTACATAAAATTATAGGAAACAAATAAATTACATTACACAAAAATCGGGTTAAAATTATTTAAAGGTAATTTTTCATAAAACATTCATCTAGAATTTTTCAAATAGCTTGATATTATTTATAAATATATTAATACATACGAATAATTTAACAAAAAGTTGCATTAAAAATTAAATATTATGGATTAGAATTAGAATTTCTAAAATATATTTTTAAGGATATCAAACTATTATAACTAAACATTGTATTCAATCAAATACATTTATTTTTACTTTTACTTTTGAATCAGCATTAAAGAATTATTGAATAAAATGTTAGAATAATTAATTAGTTAATAGTTAATATTAACCAGTTCAATTAATCTAACCTTATTAATCCATTATTATAATGATATTAGTTGCGCCCTAATTTAAAATAGTTCCAGTCTACGCAGTTTTATAAAGTAAACAATTTTTAATTTTTATGATATGCTTCTCTGTCGGACAGACTCCGCCATATTAGAAACGTTAATGCATTAAGATTTAATACATAATATATTTGACTTTAAAGCTAGTATATAAATAACCAAAATGTTTTATTAACGTTATTAATTATAGATTATTAACACCTTACTATCAAAAGCGGTTTTAGCACCCCGACCATAATTGTCACCTGAAAAGATAATTAAAATACAATTAATGCATATGCAAAGCAACTGAGTCGTAACAAGAAGTTCATACTGGTCGAAAAGTTAGAATTAGATAAATTCTCTGTAAAAGTTATACATTTTATTTTTAGAACTCATTGCATCGTACCTACAAATGTTGTTTTAGAAGATTTCTCAACTCAAAGATTAACTCAAATGGATACATACTTTAGTTTGAAAAAAATTCCAGTAAAATGGTAAGAATATAATATCTAACACAAACAAAATTGATTGGTCAAGAACACCACAACCATCAAAACTTTGTTGTTCACATGGCATTTCGACACTTGTCAAACTATTCCTTTCTATATGATCTGGGCAATCTTTTGCTGTTCATTTTAAATATTTGTCTGTAATTTTGAATTATGATGAGCAATGTGATTTGACAATCTATTTAACCATGCAATGAGTACAACGAGGATAGTATTCGGTAACTATGTAAAATAATAAATTATAAAGTTTTATGTTAGGTTTTAAAACACTGAACATAATCTGCTGGATGAAGACTATTTCGGGTCGTAGTTGACTTTGTTGCATTTTTTGGAAATATTGAATAAATTTTAAAATCTGTCTTATTGATTAGAATATTTCATGTCTTTTATAGAAAATGTGACATTTTTGTTTTTAATTAATTAAAACACCACGCGGTGAACTAAAGTTATTTTTATTTATATAGAGTTTAAATATGGTTTAAGTTTGCTTAGTTATCAAGTCACGTACGTTTTGAGATACTATGTCCAAATTAAAATTGCTTAAAAATACTTTTTGATTCAGTCAATATATTAAATGACGCCGAATTTCATGATGTAAGTATATACATTGCGCGGATGGCAACAAATAATTCACGTTCCAGGTCACTGGTAGAAGAAGATGTTAATCTCAACCAATCAGCGTAGATATACATATATAGTTAGTAATACTACTCGTGTTTATTGTTTGTAATCATAAGCTGATTTATGAGACTTTTCTTTTGGTCATACTTTATATTATATTGAAACGTTGCATTAGTCTACAATAGGTGACAATATATTGAATTCTCGAAAATATTCATCTAACTTCTAAATAGAAATATTTATAGAATATTTACATATTACGGAAATGTCATTAAAATAGAATATTAAACATAGCTAAATGGAATTCAGTGTATTTGTGAAAATTTTAGTAATATCATTTCATATCATTCATATCATTCCAAAAAAATAAATGTTTGCTAAAATTGTCTCCAAAGCCATATAGCTCAAAACTCACTTTTACGAGGCTGAGAAACTATCGGACCTCCATGGATAGGTGGCAGCCGATCTAAATTTGTATAATTTTTAATAGTCAAAAAGTAAAAATAATTAAAATAATAACTAGCTAACTTGTTTGTTTACCATCATCAGTAATATTTGGACGATCATGAACTGCAGATGCTGAAGACGGTTTTGTATTAAAATCTGTTGAAAAATTTAAGTAAAATGTTGGTTGTTGAATTTTAACAATATAATTAATTTGACAGACAAATATTATAATAAGTAAAATAATAATTTTCGTTTCTTCTTTAATCAAAAATAATAAATATCCTTTTCATTCTAATATTAAGCTTTAAAAAAGTTTCCATATTAATTACCTGGACTGTATGGCCTAAACGGTTGCATTGGAGGGGCTGAGTGTTGACCTTTTGATGAATAATTAAGTTCAGGATTTTATTTAGAGAAAATATTATTGTAGGGATGAAATATTGCATACGAATCTTTATTTAAATAGTAAATAACTTTAATTAAAGAAAATCAGTATTTATTATGATATCCAATAATGACCGTATATTGCACATCCTATATTTTATAATAATACTTTATTCTTGTAAACTCAGTGTTTCTGATTTGTAAGAGATCATTGTATATTGTTTTTGGTATATTATAAATGTATTAGTATACTAAGATAAATAATAATCTGTTGTATATTATAAAAGATTATTAAGTCTGAAAAAATAGTTTAAATCATTTATTACAAAAATATTACCTATATAAAAATGTGTCTAGAAAGGGTGAGGTTTAATAATATATTAAAAAAATTATTTAACTCACGTGAAAACTGAAAATATGAAGTGTCAGAAATTGGTCACATAATTCGAGAAAATATAATAATAAAACAAAAAAATAAAGCAAACAAGTAATCCAAAATGTATAATCTTGATTGACATCGTCCGATTAAATTTGTATACTAAATCCTCATTATATTACTACACTTATCTATATTGAAACAAATTAAATATCAAACTAATGCATTGAAAGAAAGAATCCGCATTTGAGAATAGTGCCATAATACGGTTCTCATGTGCACAATTCATGGCTCTGTAAATATTTTAATATTATATTAAGAAATTTAAGGGGCCTGGCACATCAACCCCAAATTCAAACACTGAATATGAATTTGCACGAGTGTACCGACGAAAACAAAATTAATGAATAAATTATAAGAACTGGTTAAAATTAGAATATTATACTACAAACGAAATATAAAAATCATTTAGTTATCTTACTGGATCGTCAGGATTTTCTTTAGGAAGACTTAGCTGATCTATTGTAACATCTGGTGTAGGTTTTTTTACATTTTCCTGAATTAAATAGAAACATTAAAACAGTGATCACAGTAAAAACACAACGTAGAAATTCTTACAATTGAAATAAATAATGCAATTTTAAATTGTTGGATGATACTGATTTCTATTTAATACAATAAAATGCGGTGTATATCTGTAGAAACTATATTTTGAAAAGGAAATGTAGATAAAAGTTTTAAATAAAAAAAGGAATAATTTGTTAAAACAATATAGTTGACTTACCATTTGAATAGAATAAATGTATCCAGATTTTGTTAATGAGATATTACTAATTGTGCATTGCTTTTTATTATAAGTTACACGGCTATATTCCTTCAAAGTACAGGCCCAATTTAAAAATTTATCTTTTTCGAACAACTCCGAACGTTTTGAAAAAGATTGCACTGGCAAAAGAAGTAAATAAGCTTGTTTAGATATTGGACTACACTTTTCTTGTATTTGTTCTACTTCAGACTTCTTGACATCGTTTCTTTTTGTAGAAATATATGCCGCAACTTCTGAATTGCATTTGATTTCAAATAATGTTCCAGAAGGAAAACTTTTCGGATACGATTCACCAAATTTATTCAATTTATTTTTTATAGATTGTGATTCTTTTAAAGCAATATCGTTTCGTGAAATATAATAATTGATTTCTGAAAAAATGAAACAACTTACATAAAAAAAGGATTTTTTTCCAATAAATATATTTTTTTCTTCTAAAATGTTTTAAAAATATTTTAAAAATTCATTTATAAATTTCTTATTGTCAAGATACTTTTTTTCTTGTCTATCTTCCGGTTTACCTAAAATAAAAATTGATGCAATTCAGATAATTATTTTAAAGAAAATTTTCAAAATGGATCAATGATAAACTTGAAAGGGAAACTAATATAGGTATATTCATCATTTTGAGTTTATCCAAGATCCTATCGATAACCTAAATGTATAGATTAAAAACACATATTATGCAAAGTTACAAAGCCTAATTTCAGTTTATTTTTAGTATAAATACATTATTTAGTATACTTTCAAATTCTAATATATTAACATGATGAGTGTTATGCACCAACAGATCCTAATATGCCGATATTAACTTTCTTAAAAACAAAGAAAATTTTTTTTAATTGAATGTAAATAATATGGCTTTTCTATGACTCAGCACGTGTTCACATATGGGTCTTTACCTGGGAGCACGACCTCCAGTAAGTTGTGTGTAAACATTGCCCCTATATTTGTCAGTATCATATATATTTGACTTGCACTCACAGATTGGTGTTCCCCAACCATTGAGCATACTCGCGTCGCCAATCGAGATTTTTAGGTGTATTGTGTTCAAAAAGATTTTTTCCTCACAATTTTCATTGATCTAATCTTTGGTTATTACAAAGTTATTATATTTGGAGTGTCAGAAAGTTTTAATTGGATTTCTTCATTAACCCTTTCCATTTGGAAATGGACTATTTTTAACATATTGTTCGACACTGTCTGACATTCTTAACTATCTTTGAGAATAATATGCTACTATTAAAAACAGATTTTTTCTGATAATATCTTATAATCTTACAAATATTAAAAGTGAAAAAATACAAAAATAAATAAAATTATGTTTATCCTTCAAAATGTAGAAGTTCATTGTGGTTGTAGTTTATAATGTTATACCCAGGACATCAAAACCATTCTGAAGTATAATACAATAATCTGCATGTAGTGCAAAATTGCGTTATTTTTAAATTAAAATGCATATTTAACCTTTTCTTGATGGACATTGCAACATTTGCAATGACAAAGTTACTTCCCCGATGGGGATTGCAATCATTGCGATTTTCATATAACATATAAATGAATAAATTTCTAAAAACAGTTTTCATCTAATTGCTTATGAAATCATTTACATAGACCGCTGGGTGAGTATCAAATACCTTAGTCTGATAACTGTCAGACAAACACACTGTTCAAAGGGAATCGAAATTTGATTGGTGAAAAAGAATAAACTGAGCGACATGCTAAATTGAAAGGTTTGGATTGGCTAATGAAAAAAAGGAAACATTATAAGTGTATATTATAACCATATCACTGAACAATTTCATTCATAGATTCTCTGCTCATGTTTTCAATGTTACAGCTGTTATTTAGATTACTTGTACAAAATTCTCAAATGTCAGAAACAAAAAATTATATATAGAGATTAGGTAAATTTGAGTTGTACATCTGTATATAGTTTATATATAAATAACTTATTGTATTTTAATTTAATTTTTTATAATACATATATACATAAAATATTTGTATATTTTTTATATATTATAAGAGCCTTTGCTGCAAATATATATTTGTTGATAAAATTGTTTATTTGGCAGACAATGATAATACAAATTACAATAAATAGCAAACATGTTGTAAACCTATGTAGGTTTAACCTATAGGTTTATAATATATGCACTTTTTTATCATAGAAAGATTTCCATTTTAGTATATATAATTTTATAGTACAATTTTACCTATATAATTGTATACCTAGTAATAATAATTTTGAAGAATATCCTATATGAAATACAATAAACATATAACCTCATATACCTGATAAACATGCAAAAGTTTGAATTGTATTTAAGTATGTATTGGTCAAAAGGCATTCATATTATATAGAAAAGGTTAAAGAGGTGTTTAAAATATTTAACCTTTTCTTTATGGTCTTATGGGACAGCAAAGTTACCTATCCAAACAGCTATATAAATTCAAATATGTTAGTTAGTATCCTTACTGTGTTCTCATTGTTTAATTATTTTTGTATCATTTATAATAGCAGTTAATATGGTGTGACACATTCAATTAGCCTCCTATGCAGATTTATATATATATATGAATGCCATTTGACCTATACTTGAATACAATTCCATATCTTGCATGTTTATCAGTAATATGAGATTATATGTTTACTGCATTTCATATAGGATATTCTTTAAAATTATTATAACTAAGTATACAATTATATAGGTAAAATGTACACTAAAAGTATATTATACTAAAATTGAAATATCATTCTATGATAAAAAAAGTGAATATATATTATAAACCTATGTATAGCTTCTATACTTTCATATAAGTATTATATGTTTGCTATTTATTGGAATTTGTATTCTCATTGTCTGCCAAATAAACAATTTTATCAACAAATATTCTATTTGTAGCAAAGGCTCTTATAATAAATATAATAGTATATAAACATTTTATGTATATATATTTATATTAAAAAAATATAAATGGAAATATAATAAGCTATTTTTATATAAGCAATATATAGATGTATAACTCAAATTTACCTAATCTCTATATATATAACTTTTTGTTTCTGACATTTGAGAATTTTGTGCAACTAATCTAAATAACAGCTGCATTTCTAGCTGTGTTGTGTTTATACATAATTGTGATTGTCTGTTAAGAGTTTCAATTTCAGAGACATGTATATGTAAAATTTTGTAAAAATAGATCTTTTTGCAATGGAAGAGCTCCAATGCATGAATGGTGTTGGTATAAGTGATACTCTGGCTTCACACTTATAATCTCCATCACTATAACACAAAGAAAAATCAATCTATAAGTTCTTGATGTTTGATTTGTTGACATCCAATTATATATAATTTTGTTGTCATGCTTTGAAATTTAGTTCCAAAGTAGCACAGTCATTGATAATACAATTTGAGAGATGCAGTCACAAATTCTCTGTCGAAAACAAAACGACAATATTAGGTTGGTAAAAATCATTGGATCATTGGTAAGAATCATTCAGCCCACATAGAAAAATTAAATGACTTTAAGCCTATTTAAAAACATGAAAAACATTATTCCATTTTGGGATTTTATCTAATATATATAATGGAGGATTAGACAAGATAAAGACAAAAGTGATTCCATTGAATCCTGATCACTAGAATCTAATGAAGATATAGCTGTATAAGTATACAAATAAGTAGTATGTATATAAGATAAATGCAATATTATATCAAATTGTACAATAAGGAATACTTATACAAAAATAAAACACTGAAATACTAAATACTATATATAACAATATATAGAATATATATAGAATAGTATTAATAATATAGTAGAAATAGTAGGTATAAATATAGTATAAAATTGTAATATAGAATAATAAATAATTGAATGAAACAAGTAGGCGAGTATAATAAAATCATGTTGAAAACATGAGCACAGAATTTGTGAATTATTCAGTGATATGGTTATAATATACACTTATACTATTGTCTTTTTTTCATTAGCCAATCAAAACCTTTCAATTTAGCAAGTGTGTTTCTCAGTTTATTCTTCTTCACCAATCAAAAATCGATCCCTTTTGGACAGTGTGTTTGTCTGACAGTTATCAGACTAAGGTATGTGACACTCACCGAGCAGTCTATGTAAATGATTTCATAAACAATTAGATAAAAACTATTTTTAGAAATGCATTCATTTATATGTTATACAGAGTTTGTATGCCCCAACCAGATTAAAATTCAAGGGGTCTTTGCCTTTTCAAGGGGTCCTTTTTTTGTTGAATAAAATAGAAAAGTGCCATAATAATAAACAAAATCTAATAATACATACATGAATTATATACAGAATAATTGCAGAATATAATGATAATTAATAAGAGTAATCAAAAGAATTAATTAGTTAATCAATTCACAATTTCTTTTAACTTAGAGTCAATCTCTTAAGACATAACAGAAATTGCAGCTTCTTTCTCTTTTGCAGCAAGTCTCATTGCATTAGATTTAACTATAAGCTTGATGGTTGAATTACGTTCAGCTCTATCTGCATATTTATTTGCATCAAAAAAGAGATACTCCTTCTCCCCTTTTAATCAATTAATTTTTTTCTTTAGCTGTTTGATCTCTTCAACCTCTTCAGCTTTTTGTTTTTTGTTTTCATCTTCTACTTCTTTCTTTGGTCAATAAGATATGCATAATACCTTGATCTGGTTTCTTTATTTACAGAAAAACTCTGTTTAACTGTGGCCTGTCCAAAAGAATCTTTTAAACTACACCCTAGAGGTCATGGAGATCACTATTTCAGCCTATCACATCTGCATAAAAAGAGTCAAGTCAATTTTTTCTGGACAAAGATACAAAGAGAAAGTTACTTGTGGAGTGACATGGTTTATACAGGACTGAAGTTACATAAAACAACAATTTTGCATATACATTGCAAATCATGTTAATAGGCGCAGCGCCAGAAATTTTGAGAATTTGTGTATCAAAAGGTTATAATAAAGATACAAATTTTTGGTGGTAATAATTTATTTTTTAAAAGATCCTAGCCATATTTTTAAAGATTATTTCTTGAAAACTTAAGACTTAAAAAAACTTGTTAATTAATTTTTTTATAAAGAAAATAACAAAATTCAAGGGTTTTCAAGGGGTCACAGTCAAATTCAAAGGGTTTCAATGATATACAAGGGGTCATACTTAATTCAAGGGTTCTTAAGGGGCAATCCCAAATGTTGCAATGCCCATTGGGAAAAGGTTAAAATATCTAATTTCAATTTTCCTTGACTTAATATATATGTGAGAAAATAACAGACCTATGTTCTTACAGTGCTTCTAAAATGTAATAAATATTATGTGAATTTTATCTAACATTATTATTAATTATAGAAAAAGACAAAAGTAAAGAAGCAAAGCTTTACACTTTCATAAAGTCTTTATATTGAGAATCTCAATACTTAAAGAAATTCACAATATATCAAGAATTTTGAATAATGAATTAAGAATATCACTATGCAATTTTCCATATTCTCAATAAATAATGAATTTCCTACAGTATTAAAAGTTTCACAAGGAATTTTTAATTGTATGCTAAGGTTGGAACATTACAAATGCCAACAAAACAATAAGATTACAATTTATAAATTAATACATTTATATTATAATCATCCGTAAACACAATAATGAATTCTCGATACATAAATTAACATGTATAGAGATTCTCAATAAATAGTGATGTGCTAATAAACTTTAGTAAATACCCGAGAAAATATAGGGAAATAAAACTGGAAAATCACATGCCGGAAAATTCCTTGTTAAATTTGGAATAATATATTTGATTTAGTTTTTACTATAATAATTAACTAATAGCATAATTTACCTTTAGTGGACATACCGGGAACAAAACTATGATAGCAAACAGGTTATGTTTTCCGCCTTTTGTTTTAGTATTATAATTAGTTTTAATATAATTATGTACATTCATATAAAATAAATAAACAAACAGTAGTGTTGAAAGATTTCTCAACTTGACAAGCTGAAATGACCCAGTGGCCAAAAACCTTAACATGATTGTTAACTGAACCATGGGATGAATAGGACTTCCCCTTTTCATTACTATAAGGTATATCTAAGTCAAAGTAAAGTTGAAAAACAACTCTTTGGTAAAACGGTATTTATGAAAAAATTCTCGTTTATTGTATACATTAATAGGATTTGAGAGATCCACAATCCTTCTCCTTGGAATTAATAAATGCATACGCCTAATATGTCTAATGCTCTCATGAATTTCCATAATCGGCATAAAAAATAACTTTTGAGGAAGACTCGAGGAACCTTCCTCCAAACTTATATACATTTTGAAGTCGGAAATTTCGAGGATGAGGTCGACCTTATCTGGAGGAAGGTTTTAAAAACGTTTGGAGGAAAGTTGGAGGTTGAGGTCGACCTCAAAGTATTGGAGAAAGGTTTTAAAATTCGGCCCTGAGTAAATTAGGACATTGATTAGTCGAAAAATAGAAAATTAAGTATCCATGCGAAAAGCTATCAATAAATATTGTTTTATCACAAACATTTTAAAAAGGAAGACTGTTGGCAGTTGTAATAAAAATAAAATGATTTTAATAATTAGGTATTCCTATAATTTTTAATAGTATTTGGGAGACACTACTCTTCTTTAAGTACAAAAATGCAAATATATTTTCAACATAAACATTATTTGATTTAGACTGAGATGACGGCCTCATGAACAGTTGTTATATACTCGTATACATTTTTGAACTCGTGTATAAATATTTCATATAATTTGTAGATATGTTTGATATTAATGTGCGGTATTTCTTGAAATAACATAATCTATTTTTTTCACAACGTTTAAAAATATGTAATTTATAAATATAATAATATCAGAACGATTAACCCTGGGCCTGCCCCAACAAGCTCATACAAATATAAAAAATCAATAATGCACAAATCTAATTATATCCATAACCGCAAATATATCAATGTATGCATAGCCAAAATCAATTAAGCTATGTTTATAACCCACAGTATTACAAAATATGGCTTAGTAGAAGATTATATAACAACCACATGCGAGAGTGAGTTTTTATTGTTCAAAATTTTTGCCTGACTGACAATATGCAAAAGAAGTTGCCCGGTTATTTGAACAAACATATGTGTGATCAATTGATGAAAAATCAGATCCTAATTTTAGAATACGTTTTGAAGAAACTGGATCAGTTGCTAAAACTTCTTATGGAAGAACTTCATTGGGGAATGATACTCAGAAGCTATATATTCATAATATAACCGCTGTTGTGAGAGCAACGGGAGATTTGGGTGACAATTAATTTCTCCATACGAAAACCAAACATCTGTGCAGTTGGAAATTTTTAAGTCTGTAGTATATACACAGAATTTTGAAAAAAAAGAATTGGGATTCTTAATCTCCTATACCTATATTCATTACACCAACTGCAGCCGTTTGTTGGTTTGTTTGTTTGTGACAGAAGCGCCTAAACTGTGGCGGGGCACTCCTGCACCCAGTGCTCCACCGTTTCCGGATCTTCTCTGCATTTCGTGAAAACAGGGCTGAAGCCCGGTTCGATGATGGCTCACTGCGGAGCTGGGTCATAAGTACCTCGTGCCATAAGTATTGCATCCGTTCCTAAGTTGGGCGAGTAGCACTTTGTCACGACGAGGATTCACGGATGGCCCTCTTGAGAGACGCAATTTGATGGAGGTTAAAGAGATGGCAGTATCTGGTGGGATATATTCAAGGTCAGAGGCCGCTGCCTTAATTAGCCTTGGTGTCGGTGAGCTCATTGCCTGACAAACACTTAATTAATTAACCGAAAAGTATTGATTATTGGGCAGGCTAGCGTCCCCCCAGCACCCCGCCAGCGTCGGCCATGGTAACCTGTCAAAATTGTATTCCTTACTTACTTTACACTTTAAAGAATAAAAATCTTGCACTTACAGTAAATTACAATTTAACTCTTTCAATTATGTAGAGAGAAAAATAAATAGGAATTGCTATAAAATTAGTATGTCGCTGGCCATTGCGAAAGTTCAGAAGACTTTCAGAGGCTGGACAAATAAGATTTACATCGGACTTTACAAAGTAGTTCGTATAGGACTAAAATCATATAGCTTACTTCAAAAAGGTAGCTCAAAGGGTTAGATGTTGGAGCAGACCCAGTGGTTTGAAATCTAAGAATCCTAGTAGGTAACCTTAGGTTCCTAGGATTCCTAGGTAAACTTATAAGTAATCCTAGGAATCGTAGGATCTTATAAGTTTACCTAGGAATCGTAGGTACCTGCTAGGTGACTTATAAGTTCACCTTAGTATAGGTAACCTAGAGTTCCTAAAAGAAAACTTATATACTTAATTAGGTTCGTAAGGGTTATTTGCCGCAATTTTTTTTTAAAAAGCATATAACTTTTTTCTTGTTGCTGGATTGAGCTGAAACTTGCTCAAAACCTCTAAAAACATATTAGGTAGGTCCCTTATAAGTTTCAAGGTTATGGGTCTATTGGGTCAATTCTTATTGGTCGAAATATACAAATTTTGAGGGCTAACGAATTCGAATGCGGTACTTTCCGGAACTTGTACAGACTCTCCTTAGTAATTTTTGGACGGACTAGGTCAATACCCTCTATAAAAATTTGTTAATAATAATTGTATAGAGGAAAATTATCAAACTGGACCCGGTGATAAAAGAAGTAATGAAGGGTCCCTTAATTAGTAATTTACTTAAGGGCTAATGGGATACTATAGGGGCAAATTTAATATTTTGAAAGATGATAAAAATTACCTGAAAAGTAAGGCAATTTATATAGTTCGATTTAAAGCAA
>JAUZNC010036659.1:0-18870 GCA_034780395.1 Vannuccia rotundouncinata | reverse complement strand
TCAGATGCCTCGATAGCGCAGTAGGTAGCGCGTCAGTCTCATAATCTGAAGGTCGTGAGTTCGATCCTCACTCGGGGCACATTTTTTTTAATTTCAGGTGCTTTGAAGGATGCTCCAAATCTCATCGTTACTCCACACTCAGCATTTTACAGTGAAACTAGTATGCGTGAACTTCGAGAACATGCAGCTAATGAGATCAGGCGTGCTATTACTAGTCGAGTTCCCGATTGTCTTAGAAATTGTGTGAACAAAGATTTTCTAGTTCCTGCTGGAAGTTCTTCAGCAATTGCTATGCGTTCAAATGATTCTTCTGCCAATTCAAAATCATCCCGTGTCCAGGAGCCAATTGCATCAATTGCTAACAATCCTCTATTGCCAGGTATATTAAAAATTGTCAACCTTCTCATTTCTAACGATTTTTCACCATATGACATATACTATTTAAGTAGTATATAGTAGATATAATGATTTAATATTTTGAAACTTTAAGTTAGATTTATGTAATTATTATTAAATCTTTTGTCATTCAGTACACCTTGCCGCTGCCATGGGTGGTCTCACTGGATCTGGAAATCCACTTGCCTTGCCACCAGTTTCCTCAGCTTATCCTGGATTCACATTGCCTCCGGGTCTGGGATTGCCCACTTCTGCCGCTTTAGATATTCATGCCGCCCATGCTGCTTCAGCTTTGGCCCTCCCTGGTCTTGGACAACTGCCTGGTCAACCCATATCAGCTCATGGTAATGGAAACGCTGATAAAAATTCTGATAGTGGAAATGATCACTGATTTTCATTTTTCATCTTTATCGTGTTTGTATGTATTCAAGAAGACATTATATTTGTGACCGGGATAACTATCCCATCTTTTCTGAATTAAATTGTGGTTGAATAATTGAATCTCCACATATTATTCGTACAGTAAGTTGTTTAACTCTATGATATGTTTTTATCCACACAGTTGGGAAATACTATTGTTTGAAATCATTAAAATATCCCTTTTGTTGTATTGATTTTCGTGTTTGTAATTACTATACATTATCATTGTTCAAAATTAATTATAGTACCATTTATGATTCTATTTTATTGTTAGATTGTCTGCTTGGTTCACATAACACCAGTAAACTTGCACTACGTTTTTCATTCGGGTTAATCATGCCTTTATCATTGTTCGTGCTGATCTATTACGCGGTATCACATTGCATTTATTTTATTCAGTCTTATGTTTAATAATAGGAGGAAGCTGATAAACATTTTATAAATTCTGAATTTGTTGTAATACGACTATTTAAATATATAATAAGCTCCATGATTTATAAAATTTTGTTAAACTTCTGATTTTTTTTCAAAATACCAATTGAAAGTTATAATTATTGCTACTATTATATGTAGCAACACCTCTGATGGTTTTTTAATTTTGTATAACCTCTTAAGTAATGATTGTTTTTACTAAAACCAATAAAAAGTTTAGAATTTTTTATATTCCACCTCATTTAGCTTTCAACACATCTAGTAAATTCTCTAAAAGAAAGTGATATTGAGCTATATTATTTATCTGTACCTGCAAACTAATCATTCTCTATGGATTTCAATTACTGTCAACTCCGGTTAATCATAACAAGAAAAATGCTAACATTTTGGTTCCAATTAGACAGAAATTTATTTTTAGTATAAGCTGAACTTACGATTGTTAACTAAAATACAATTTTACTATTGTTAATTCATAACCAAACAGTAATAGAAAATCTTTTTTTTTCAGAACCACTTTTAACTTACTAATTTTTAGGATTAATAAGGATTTAGATAGATTTAATAAATCTATTATGATTGAGGCGCCTTTAGCCTTTAATAATTATAAAATGGTGTCAATCCCCACTATAAAATGTTGACTGATCTGCATAATTGTACACATTATGGCATCAGTCCGATACAAACATGAAAATACAATTAGCTATAGCCAGTTTATAATATTCTCACCCTAACTATATATGCATGTAAAATATTGGCATGGTTTACACAAGGTAAGTATGAATGAAGGTAGAATACCTATATATAATTCTGTGTAGATGAGCTGTTTCAATTAGCCTATTTAAAATACATTGTAAGTATATAGGGACCATTCTACAAATTCTGTTTACAATTCACATTATATCCGGTGTTCCAATTAACTATTTTTTTTAAATAGTGTATTCGATTTGTGTTCTGATTTATAGGCAGTAGTTCCGATTGGCTAGATTCCGATTAGCCGGAGTAAACCGTATACGGTTTAAGGTTTTTTTTTTAAATGTCGACAATCATTTCGACTCATACTTCGTCACAAATTTAGATACCGTCTTCTGGAATCCCCCTGTTCGAAAATAAAATACTGGTACATGTTTTTTTATAATTTTTATCTGTTTCATTAATACTCATTTACGTTCTGTCAAATAATTTAAATATACATTATTTTTATTACAACATATCTTGCCACTCAATACAGTTTATCCATATAATCATACTTTACACACCAAATATTATATTTCCTTTAATTGTATATATGCACTCAAACGCGATCCTAGTTAAGAAGTTAACATCACTAATTTATAAATCAAATGTATTATTATACAATATTTTGTACCGTAACAATTATAATATTGCTAATACATATATTGCAAAAAGTATGATAAAATAAGATATAAATTTCATTCAAAAAGGTGGCGACGATTTTTTTTAGTGTCCACATGATGCCTTTTTCATGCCCTTATTCGTTATCCTGAATCAGTTGCATGAAAAACTCTACTTCCAGCACTATTAAAAAACGCACGAAACTCTATGTTATATGAAAAGATCAATAAGATTAATTATACATATATTCCAATAAAGTGCACAAATTAAAAAGCACAAAAGAAGGGATAAAAATATTTAAATAGTTTAACAAATCAATTCAATGATTGATCACAGATTTTTATAAATAAATTAATAATATGGCAAGGAGTTATAATTTTTGTTATTCTGGATTATAATCAAATTATTTTCCATTTATAACTAGTATATGAACTGTACTGATATTTAAAATAATTACAATTAAAAGTACAAATAGTCAGAATAAAGATTATCTATATAGATATATAAAATACCTGTCAAAATAGTTAAAAAATTATAGTTAAAAATATTTTCTATTGTTTTAATCCAAAGTAAATAATTTGTTGCACTATAAATAAATTTTATCGACCGTAGCTAACAAAATAGGAGTCAGAATAATAAATTATTAAAAATTCCTTTAGTTTTTTCTAATAAAAAAATAACGCATACATATATTATTTTGTATATCTGATATTGTTTAATTGTTTTTGAGCTGTCCGATATAGGTAAATTCATTTGTTATTATTATTACATTTTTAAACTGTCTTTGAATCATAAACAAATTGTTAAATTTAATTATTACACATCAGTTGATTACCTTGGGTCCAGGGCCTAGGGCTCATGTGCCTTTTACAATTATGGGGAAGTATGGAGTATAATTTGATGTTGTTTTACTTTAGTATTTAATAGGTCCCACTAAATGGTGTGGATTACTGGCTTAGGCTCTCCCAGCCTGTATTCCATGTAGCCCTAACAGTTAGGGACTACAGCCAAATATTTCCTTACAGTTACAGCCAAATTTACCTTTGCATTACAGCCAAATTTAGCTTTGCATTACAGCCCAATTAGGTTGTTATATTTCAGCCCAATTTGGCTAAAATATATTAAAAATACACACATTGGCTATTTTATCTTTTAAAAGTTTTATTTAACAGTCAATTTTTAGTTTTTATCTTGATCAAAGTGTAACAGATCCAGATAATAAAGTAAATGTAATCTAAATAAATTCAGGATTATAATTTAAATTACCATAATGTCAATGTGTGTACCAAATTTAGAATCAATATAATATGTTTGAGAGTTAGAATCACAATTTTAATGATTTTAAATGCTATTTTGATTACAGGAGTCAAACATGAATAATCAATAATAATATAAAGGGTGGTGCAAAATTTTTTTCATACATCTTTCAAAAGTCCTAACAAAGTTAGGCAGGTACTGAAAATTTCAGACCAATCAACCAACTCTGCATACTAAAGCTCTTTTCAAATTTGTGAGTCAATTTTACCCCCCTCCCCTTGTCTTTCTAGGTTAAAAATATCTGAAATGTATCAGGTAAATTAATTTTTTGGCAACAGCCTAATGGATTGCATTCTTCTATAAATATTTGAAGTTAGGAATCTATTGGACTGTTGCTGACAAATTATAATTTCCTGATAAATGAATACAATCAGTATGTTCATTTCCAACAAGACCACTCTTAAATATTTTTAAAATGTCACCAATATGATTATGTCATAAATTAAGCCATTATTTTTAATAAAATATTTCCATTTAAACCTGGTAAAACAATAAAAAGGTCATAAATATATTATAACAGTAGGAATAACCATGGACTTCATATAGGTAATGTGAATGGTTGTTACAATCATTAAGAGGAAATTTTTCCATCTTAAAAGCATCAAAAAAAGTTCATCTCATTTTAGTTAATCATATCCTACCACAGTGTTGATTAACATATTCATAACATTTATGCCAAAGACACAAAAATTGATACAAAAAATTTGTTTAAGATTGCTTGACTTAAATATTATTTATATAGTTTGTGAAAAATTATCAGATAATATGTATATAATTTATTTAAAACTGTTTTATAATATTATATTTCATATATTAGTTACTATTAAACACTATATACTTTTGTGTTATTTAAAAAAAAGACAAACTTTTTACTTTATATTTTATAAACTACATATACAGAACATTATTATAGTTTAATTTATATATTTTTTAAATATTAAAAATATTCCTGATAACTACTATATTTTATAAATGTTGAGATTCTCAACACCTACAATTAATTTCACTTAATATTTAATTTTAATAGTATATTTGTATAACAATAGTTTTAGATTGCAGAGAGTAAGAAAAATGATTTAAAATCAGATTGAAATCCTATAATATAATGAACTATACAGCCAAAATAAATGCATTTCAGCCAAATCTGACTCCATTTAAAGTTTGATTTGTATAACTGGTAACCACTTTGATTTGGGTGATAATATAATTGACATCATTGCTTAAAGTGATTAAATTACCAAGTTGTTTAATATGTGGCATACAAAAGACATGGAATGCAGGCTGGCTCAACACAGTTAAAATTTTCTACAGGTTTCAAGTGAAAATGATTAATACAACACATAAGAACTTATAACTATTTAACATATACATGTATTACTCATATTGAAATTACTAAGTGTTACAATTTGTATCAAAATGTATTTTATTGTCCATTATTCTATTGAACATGTTCCTCTGTTTGTTGTTGATTAATTATTTCCCAAATGCTGTATTGAATTTGTTCATTTTTAAAATGGACTCCTTTTAAAATAAGTTTGACTATTATGGGTTATCCCTCTCTCCAGCCTGTATTCTGTGTAACCCTAAAAGCACCTATTGAGGGTCTCCTTATGAACTGTGCCAAGTCTTTTTTCTACATTTTAAGTTATTTGTGGTAATTAGCTAGTTGTCCAATAATATATCACCCAAACATATTATTTTCCTTATATGCCATTCACAGACTGAGTTATGGGCACCTTGATAAGTGGATCAAGTCAAAAAAAGCATAATTTTCTTTCTCATGAAAACTATAAATGTGATTTCCCAAAATATTTAAATCTCAACTTGACACAATTCATGAGCAGACCCATGATATGAGGCATACAATTTGAAAAGGCTAAAATATCCAGCATACAAAATATATGGAATGCAGAATAGGTCTACTCTTTTGCATATATATGCCTATATCCTGTTCAAATCATGGAAAGAATGCTCTAACATAGCTCTGCATATTTTTATATATAATGTGTATATATTGTATGAATACATAAATAAAATTCTTAATAATAAAATTAATTAGATTATTTTTTTAATTAAAATTTTTCTCATTTCATAAAGAGTATCTGCCTTGTTTAGTGCCCAGCTTATACCTCTTATAACAATTTATAAACTATATATGCAATTTACATATTACATGTTTTATATATTCTTTGAATATATAGGATTGGTTTTTTGACCAAATTTCAAAGGTAATTCTTAAAGATTAAAATATTTATACATTTATTACAATTAAACTGTACTTAGATATTAAGTAACTAAATCAAATCATATAAAAGTACTTATTATATAAATATCTTAATTGAACAAAATAAGTTGTAATTAATGAATATTATATAAATGTTGGACACATTTTGCAAATATGTGCTATTTTCAAAAAAAGCTCCTTGCACAGTTTGCAAAATTTAAGATAGTGCAACACTTTGTAAATGGCACAGGCTGCACTATTTTACAAATCTTGCAAGCTGTGCCTTCTGCAAATATAGAATTTTTGTTTTATTTATTCATATTGTACCACATATTTTATTGATATTAAAGGCAAATACCACTATTTGTGAATGGTTCTTAAAAATCAGTAAAATATCAATAAATAAAACAAAATAGTTGTAAATAGTTGTTTAATACCTGTAAAAAATAGTAAAATATGCTGCAGTTAGTAAAAAAAATATACAAAGTCAGTAAATTTTATGTATTATTATATATATATTTTAAATTATACTTTTTCAGAGAAAAATATACCTATAAACAGATTTTTTTTACAGTTAAATGTTTGGTTATATTTTAAAGAGGTTTATTTCTTCTTCAAAATTGGACACCTGTTATAATGTGACTTTTATAAGGGAGGGGGGTTGGTGATAAACAGCACAATTTGATACAAACAAGTCAGAATCTAGCCTTTGAAAATAGTGCATCTTGCAAAGTTTATAAAGTGTTCTTTAAAATCAGTAAAATATATCATAAAATATCATTAAAAGTAAATGGGATATTTGTAAAATGTGCATGTTGCACTATTTACAAATGGTTGCACAATCTTAAACTTTGTAAACTACACAATCATATGCAAAGAGCACAGATTTCCAAAATGTGCAGAACACACATATATATAATTTCTGATTTTATTATTATACCATTTAATACAATTTTATATTATACTGATGTTTATTACAAAATATCATTATTTTACATAATCTCTTTTTAACCCCCATTAATCTTAAGCTTAATTTAAGTAAACCAGAGCTTTTTACAATTTGGTAGATATTGGAAAACATTTATAATTGTCATTATTAGCAGTAAAAGATGATAAAAGTCTAGCAAATATGTCATACAACTATTTTAATAATATATATATATCAACTGATACATAATATTTATTCAATTGATATTTTATAATCCTGATTCCAAACATACTGCAGCATTATGAGTCACAGATATTGTGTATTTTTCAATATACAGTAAATTTTTGTCTATAATGCAAAGGCATGGCTGAATGGGAGTTGCTATGATATGTGATTTTAGAATGTTCTTGGAGATGGATGGCCAGAGATCTGTAAGTTTGGCTGTGTAAAATTGTTGTTCTCAATTTTATACTGCAAAAAGAGAAAATGAAGACATTGTTCATGTTTTTTTTTGACTCAATGGTAAATTGGATGATTAGGTTGATACTGTTGAAGTGTCCAAGAATATGTTAATGGTTATCTTCATTGTAAGTGTATGGACCCATGAGTATGTCATTAATGTAACATTTATTATAAAGAAGATTTGAAGGGGTTTCATAATGATCTGAGGACATTTTTTTTCTATGTGATCCATGTATATAATGACGAAAATAGGTACTAGGAGAGTACACAGCTATTATAGTATTAAAAATTCTATTGATGTTTCATCCTTACACCCACTTCTGTCCATTACACATTTCCATTATTTTAAAAATTATATTGTTATTGACAAACTTGTTTGCAGTATATTTTAAATATATATGAATTATGCAGGGACAACATAAAATTGGCTATTTCTGTTTTTTCACATTTCTCCTGTTAGGGATGGGGAAGCTGCTTTCAAAAATATTTGCAAATAAAGAAATGAGGATATGCATGCTGGGTCTTGATGCAGCTGGGAAGACAAGTGAGTTAGCCAGAATTTTCAAATTTATTTCACTTTTTAAGTTATTTAATTATACTTTCAGCCATTTTATACAAATTCAAATTGGGTAACCAGATTACGACAATACCAACGGTAGGGTTCAATGTTGAAACAGTCAACTTCAAAAATGTCAAATTTACAGTATGGGTAAGTTACTCAATAATATGTTTATATTGTTTATTAATTTCATACTTTACACTTTATTAAACGTATTCTTTTTATTTAGCTTATTTTATAATATTGTTCTAGTTGAAATGATAATTTTGCTAATAAAAATGAAATACTTTTCAATCGTAAGATTATTTGTGATCTATAAATTATATAGAATTTTTGTAAGCCTGTTACATTCCACTTTTTAGCATATATGAAATATTGAGTGGTTTTGGGTTACACATTGCAAATGGTTTCTAAAGTAGGCGTTACATTGTCAGCAATAGAGTGAACGGTGAAGTAAACAAATGCTTTAACTAGCAAAATGGTTGACAGTTGTTTAATCATTGCGAACCATTATTTATTTTATAATACCATTTCATGTTGATTAATTATTGAGTATTCCAATTTTGACGATTTTTTCTTTTCTATCCAACAAATGAACGTTATATGTTCGATTCACATAATCTAAACCTTTGCCAAGAAATTTCACATGTCTATTTTCCTATTGTAACTTGCGTGCGGTTGGCACCAAGTGGTCCCAGTTGTCTATCCCGCTTAGTTTCTTTAACACACCTCCCCACCTCACAGGACGTTGGCGGTCAGGACCGTATTCGCCCCCTGTGGAGACACTACTTCGCTGGCACACAGGGACTGGTCTTTGTCGTCGACAGCTCGGACCGGGAGAGAATAGACGAGGCGAGAAACGAGTTCCATAAGATAATCAATGATCGCGACATGCACACGGCTGTGATACTCGTCTTTGCCAACAAACAGGATTTGCCCAATGGTGTGTAGAATTTGCAATTTTGTATTTAACCTCCCATTATAATACGTGTTGTGTTCTGATAAATGTTCTTCATCTTTGCCGGGTTTAAGTTTAGAGATATATTTCGTGCGTTATTTGTAAGGATTTGTAATAATTTTTATTATATGGCTGTTTTCGGACAAAATGACAACAAAATTCTCCAGTTTCGAATACAAGTATTCTTCATAATATTAATAAGAATATATTTTATGATTGAGTATGTCTCAATATTTATTTGATTAAATATCACGTAACAAACATTACTTATTAAATTGATGAATACATAATTATTATCTTTATAAGAATATAATATACTCAGATTTAATATTTCTTGTTTCAAACCGAATACATATAATATTAACATACAATTATCCTATAACTTTTTTGACAAATCAATGTTTTTAATATATTCAGTCCTAAATGATAATACTGTTCAGACAATTCGCATTGCTTATTATATCATTAGTTGCAAGGTCGAAAGCTCTTGCTCAGTTCCACAATATTGTTCTATTAGTCGGAAGGTGGAAAGTACCAATCTAATATTTGTTTACAATTGGATCACTTAGGTTTATATAAAACTACATAATATGCAGTAGCAACACGGAAGTCTGTTGTTGACAAGTGAAAGGGATCTTGCAATGATATGATTGATTTATTGTCTATAGGGTGGTGATCCACATTTTGAGCGTTTAAAGGTATATTTGAAATGTAACATTTGCCTTGGGTAAACACTGAATTTAGTTTTATTGAGGTTATGGTAAATTTATGATGATCACCATACTGTCAATTATTGTCAAATCGTCACAGTTCAAGTAGACGTGGTAATTGTTCAATAATTGTGGATAATAACTGTGATTTTGTTTAGTATTTCATTCATAAACAAAATGGTTAACACAAGATTGTAACATTGTATTCATAAATACTCATCATAACCAGCTGAATTATCTTCTTTTTTTCTCCTCAAAATCTAACTATTACAGACATTAACTTGAAGAACCGAATTTATGACTATATTACTCTACAACTATTTTTTTAAATTTAATATGTACAGATTTATTATTAATTCATTATTGGTGTATTATTTTTAAATAATGGATAGTATGAACCATATGTGAATTACACCTATTTGACACATTCCGGACAGCAGTTATTCCAAAATTATTTTTGCATGTCTAAATTAGACGGAGTAGACTTAGTTTTTGCTATCAGTTTAAATTTTGAAGCTTAAAAAATAAATTATCCTCTAGGTGTTCGTTTTTCTATCATCGACACATCCTTTTAGTGTTTTTTGTAGAAATTAGAAGGTGGTCTTTCTTCTGCTTATATATTTTCATCTAACATGTTGGAGTGTGTCCAATAGTCTTTTGGCAAATTCATGTTTAAATGATATTTTTATAAAATTCTCTGGATTAAATAACGCCATGAGAACTAATTCAATAATATATCTGATTTATTCATTGATTCATCAACTCCGATATTCCGGTGAATAAGTAAGACACTCGGAGAATAAACATTCTATTCTAGAGAATGTTAAATATTAAAATATGTATATATTCCATACCATGATATGCACGTATAATGCACTCATGATAATTATGTCTGAATCTATTCCTTGTTAATGTTTAAATTAGTATTTTTCATTTCAAAATGAGAACTTATTTTTTGTCGGTTTTGTTGTCCTGCATGGTTATAGAAAGTGATTTTGTAAACCCTGGTAGAAAAAATTCATTGTTGACAGAATAAGAGAAAACAGTAGTTGAACAGTGTTTAATTGAGAGGAACAATACCGCACAATACAGGTAGGGAATGTTGTGTGGCCAATATACTAAAGCAGAATCCAGTTTTTATTCTTCTTTTACTATTATTCTCGTCATTAAAAAAATAATTTTCGTTCCAAATGCATTTGACGTCCGGTTCATATTTTAGAGAAATTTGTACATTTTGTAGTTCCTGTGTTTAAGGTTTAATCTGTAATTGTAAAGGTTTTGAACTTATGCATGAAGAGCACAAAGTTGGCAATTTATTACTGTTTCTACTATGCATATACGTTATATTCAACAGTCAAATTGGAACACTGTAGCCCCCGACGCGAGTTAATTTAAGTGGTGAATTCTTCGATATAGAAAGGAAATTGTATGAAATCATCTGTGAAGGACGTAAAATAAACTCTGAATCGTCAAAGTCCAGCCTAACCAAATTGTAAAATCCGTTATTTATTGCTTTCGTTATTATTTCATTTTACGTTATTTCAAAAAGAGTTTTAAAAGTTAAAACAGAGTATGGGTTTCTATGTTGATCGAATGCAAAATCAATAAACAATATGTGATAATATTTATTAAGTTAATTTACGGTCAAAATTTTATTAATTATAACAATAGATTATTATATCGATTTATGTTTTATATCAAATAATATAGCGATGTGTGTAGATAGGCATATAATTGAAGTGCAATAAAAGCCTCTTGGTTAAAATCAATGGCCAAAACAGAAATGAACTTCAATTTGAGATACTTAACCATCAAACTTTTGCTTATTTGGCTTTATCAAGGTTACAAACATTGTTTTATTTGGATTTAGACAAGTTATTGATTATATACTTAGTCCAATCTTTTGTTTCCGTTTGTCTTTGAGATGTAACTTATTCCAAACGCTAACTAAAAAAGAATAATGGTGATTATAAAAATTCCAAACTTTTCCATATGCTGGAATGAATTTTTGTTTGCATCACTTTTAATATGCATTGTAGATTTTCATTTTGATTTTCTGCTTTAATGTAGTATTTAAATATACCGCCTATAGTTCATAATATACTCCTGTTTTTGCTACCTAGAAAAGAACTGGAATTTCTCATTGAGTTTTGGAAAAGACTTCTAATTGCTTTTAAATATTAGTGCAAGCCGTGATTATCTCTGTAATTATCTATTGATACCATTTGTTTTTAAATTATGTACCAAAACTTTTAGAACACATGGTACATTAATTATTTTTCTAATTAAAATTGTCCAATATGTTCTGTTTAATAAATACTGTATGTACTAATCATTTTAGATTGCTACCGGTATATATAGAACCTTGTATAGATTGATAGCAATAGGGGCAGTTTTCAGTGTCATGTTATTGCTTACTGTGATAGTTAACCTTTTTAATCCATAATTGGTCGGGTAATTTGATCCATCCTGATATTTGGCTTTTTTCCAACTACCTTGCTACTTAAAGGTAACAAGGTACCCCAACAAAATCTACACAGATTAAAGGTAAACATTTTCCATCAATCTAATCTCTTTCTCTCCAATAACACCAATGTAAGCGTCACTTTTACCTATATGTTAGGCTTACCTGTCCAACGAGTTAAAGAAAGTATCATACAATTCAATTAAAAAACTCTATTCACTCCAAATAGCCTGAAAGATTATTTCCTGAATTTGAATAACCAAACTCCCTCCTGATCCATAATATAGCTGACGTTTTATCTTTCTATTGTATTCTATAAATGCAGGCCTGTGATTGTCCCTAAAATTTGGACCAGAAATGAAATATTCCTAAACTTTTCAAAATCCATAATTTTTCCGTGCTGTGCACCCTTTATAGTCTACCGTAACCATGGAGCCAAGACCACCCATATTATCGATTTGATTTCCATTATTCCATCTGGCTATAATTGCGAGCCCTGTATTTTTCTCACTTATATAATATACTATTTATGTATATAATTGTGTTTTGTCGATTTGAAGTGTGGTTTTCAGACTGGTCCTACCTCGAGACCATAAATTATAGTCTGAAAAAGATCCCAAGTTAGAAATGCAATAAAATTTTGAATTTTCTGAAATCACCATGGTTACTCATACATATGCATCTTATCAAAACAATCCGGCTGTTGTTAAATGAAGCCTGTAGTATGAGAACAGGCTAACTCTATTTTTTACATATTTCATAAATCAATCTTAAATATTTTGATTTATTCCACATTTTGTTTATATGTTTTGCCCTTTTTATACTCTATCATTCTGGGATAAAAACAAATTGAATTCTTGTGATACATCTTACAGCTATTAACCTCAAGTGCAAGTGTCCAGAAAATATCGATTTTACTAACCTAGCCGGTTCTCATTCAAAAAATTATACTATATAATTGTGGATCATTACTGCGAACCAACTGAATTATCTAAGTCTTTCTTTTAATAAAAATAACAAAAAGAAATTAATCTATGTTTTATAAATTATGTATTATAATACCAAAATATAGTATATTATGTGATACGCAAAAAGTGGTGTGAAGAGCGCAAAAAAAATTTCCGCTCTTCAAAACCAACTGCGGAAGTTCATTTAATTGTAATTGCATATTTACAAAAAGTTATGTTGATATAGGAAGTAAAATAAATGTGAATAATACAAATTTGAATGAATGTGATTAGACAAATACAATTAAGTTTTCTAAAATATGTATGGTACACTGAAAAACAAACTAATATATTCAAGAAATGTAAATAAATTATGACGATTGTAGTTTTCCAATTTACGCTCTTCAATTGTCTCGATCTTAGTAATTCTTTTAAAAAAACAGTTGTCTATGGTTTTCAGAATAACTGTCATGTGAACATGGTCTTTCGGTTTAATAGGTAAAGATAAATACATATTATAATGGAACAATTTACCAATATATGAACAACAAATAAATTGGTCAACTTTGGACGACAAAATTCCAAATAGGCAAAGACATAATCTTGAATATTGAAACAAATCTTCTTTCGGATAACAGAGAGCTTACCTTGGGAAACCAATTGTGTAAATTCCCAATAAAAAGAAGCTTGTTTTCACTCAAATAAGTGTTATCCGGTTCTCATTCAAAATAATTCTGGAATAGAAAGCAACTGAGTCGCTTTTAATTCACCAAAATAATTACCGCAAAAAATTAGCTAAGAAAATGCATACAACTCAAATTCGCCAAAAAGTGAGTTAGCCGATTCTCATTCTACAGACTTCAAATGACTTCATTCCATTTCATTCTCAGAAATCTGGTATATACATGCTCTCTAGCAGTCATTACAAAATCAATTACTGCGTAAATTAACTTTTTTTTTAATTCTGACTATATTATGTACCTATACAAGATAATACCACATACTACACCAATATAGACAATTTTATTTACATTTTAGTCCTACAAATATTCCTAAAATGTTATCAAATAATTCCTAAAATAAATTTGCAATCCAATCACAGGCCTTGATTTTGATTTAGTTATTGATTTTCTGATCAAATTTATTTTTGGCAATTCAATGAAGTAGCTGTTTCATAAGTTGAATACTTATAATACATATTTCTAAAATATGTCCAAATAATCACAAGTTATTTCGTACGAATGTGTCCTCTATATTATCTGAACCGGGTATGCATATAGTATAACACCATAAACCTTATTACCCTTCTCCGACGCACCTACGGTATACGCATTACGGTACTACCTGTAATGGGTTGTGCTAAAGTTCGATTTATCTCAAGTTTTCTTTATATTATACTTCCTGTGTCATGATTCCATCATCTGTCACTGTAAAAATTAATATAATTGTTTGTGATATCGAATTCTTTGTTTTTCTTTGAAATCTTCAGTTTTGTTAAATTACGTTTCTCACAATGAATTGTGGAACATCGGAAATGCAGTCAAATTGTTTCATAATTTATGCCAGGAGTGTGCTGCTTCCTTTCTCCGCGTCCATATTGCCTACCTCTCGGTCTCTTTACATGTGTCGTCGGGTTTATTGTGACTTCACTTTTCTGACATGCTGTTTAAAAAGTCAGAATATCCACCAGTACAATTAAAGTTTTCTCGGGCACCATCTACCGTTTTACTGAAATTCGACAACGCATACGTCTGTAAGCACTATATATACAATAATCAATATATTCTGTGACGCACCTTAAATAATTATTTACTATGTTCACATTGTACTATTGTATTATGTGAATTTGTGTGCTTCTGAATCATATTAATAGTCTTGGTGTTGTGCGCCTGATTTTCACATATTATTCTATGATGATTCAAGCCACTCATATTGTCTCAGGAATGTTCTGCCCTCTCGTGCCGTCTTCTACTTTTGTGCCTATAATATGTGTAACGATTCTTAAATGTACCAATTTGTAGTTGGGCCTCATTCTATTATGACATTATCTCAAATATATTTGCAGTTATTTTGAAACCATATTTTGGACAATTAGAAATATTTATTACCCCTTTTTACACCACCTGTGCCATGGTTATAGATTTGTCAACGAATGTATCGATATTACGTTTTAATCAGGCGAAATACATCATGTTCTATTTAGTGTTAATCGAATAGTTATTATCTTTATTACATCTCTAGCATGGCCGGGGTTGCATATGTTAAAATTGATTGATTGAACTTTGACCAGTTACCACGTTAAGTGTCTTATTAGTTGTAATATATAGGAATTGCCTAAATTGGATATCTCAAGCTGTTCTGACAAGATTGACCTTTTTTTTTACAGTTTTATCTGTAGTGTTCTATTTGTATCACCTAATTCAGGACGTGAATATCGATTTAAAAAAGACTTCAATGTTTTTATATATTTATTAAAATTTTCACTACAAGAAATGAGAGTGAATGTAAGATGTTTTGTCATAATAAATATTGCATATTTATTAATTATAAGTACATTTTGTGAGCCTTTATTTAATAATGATTCTATAGTTAATTTTAATTAAAATTTTAGATTAGGAAAAAATTTATATTTTTAGTTTATTATCAATCAGTATACAATTATTATTTCAATTAAAATGTTATTTTAGTTTTCATTACTGAATATTAACAATACACAATTTCGTAAATTAAATATATATGTCTCACACATGCGAACACCACAAACAATAAAAATTATAAAATTAATCATTAAATGTAACTGTTCATAAATTCGAAAATTGTCCAAATTATATCAATTTTGATGTTTATCCGTGCTATGTTCTTCCTTTGACCGCAGCCATGCCACCACACGAAGTTCAGGAGAAATTAGGACTTCCCAAGTTGACACATCGTGTGTGGTATGTTCAACCCCTCTGCGCCACAACAGGAGATGGACTTTTCGAGGGGTTCACCTGGTTAACCAGTCAGAGAGTGCGGTAGTCCCAATATATCACAACACCTTCTTCTAGATGACATTTTGAATGCTACACAAGTATTTCCACTTCCTTTTATAACCTTCAAACACCACTAAGTCCTTCGGGGGCTATTTTCTCCTCATATAAAAAAGAAAGATTTTGCCTTAAAAAGAATACCCTCCTGTTCAGCTGTGAAATTAAGAATCGTTTTCTTATAAAATTCATAAGAATATCAATATACTACTAGCTTTAAATGTGAGTAATATAACAAATTTGCTAGTATTATGTCATGCAACCTGTCCGCTGTTTTGATAAGCGACTGTTAGATTTAATCAGATATTTATGAACGTGTATATTGCTTACGTGATTTTTCTTCATTTTCCATTATCATGACACTGTTTTTTGTAGTTTTAATATATTTGCTATTATTATTTATTTTGTATAGTAACCAATTTGAGTCCTTTATTACATTAATAAATAACACATAAAAATATTGCATCGATCCCTCTTACAAGCAGAATGTCGAACTTATCACTGCATTCTTTTTTTACGAAGAGCCGAATCAATACAGAAATTTCAATATAAAGTTGTAAATGCCGTCTTGCGAATGTTTTTGTATCATATAATATGGATTTTAAATATTTCCTCTTTATCCAAAAACTGTAGATTATGTTATTACTCAATCGTTTGTCTGTTTCCATACCAATTAGTTGTTTTTCTATTCAATCCCATTTTCTAGAAATTCGATCACATTTGCTTTATTAATACTGTTATTATTATTATGCCTATACTTGGTGCTACATTAATGTCTGTTTATTGTTTGCGAATAATGCTCGTCATACTCAACTGATTTTGAGATATAAAACTGGTTCTATTACAATTTAAATTTAAAGCAACTTTCAATTTACAATTATTTGCGCGCGCATATATTTGAAATTTATTGATTATTTAGTACGATGGTTTCTTCTGTCAGTTAAAGAATAGTTGTAAACTTATTCAGTGTGATTAATGTCAGTTTCCAACACAACATAATGATAAGTCTAATTTTGTTTAGATGTTATGTTTTTTGTTTTCTCTTTTATGAAGTTATAATTTTGGTTTTTTCTATTGTTATTACTGCTATTATTCTGTCCTGTGTTTTCTTTTGCTACCTTTATATTTCACAATTGGCGTGCATGTATCATATGAATTGAAACATAATAATGCCTCATTACTATTACAGTAAATTTTACTAGTTCTATTGAATTGGCCTCGACATTCTGTGATGTGATTTGTGCTGGATGGCTTCTGTAATCATGACTATATATTCCATTATATACAACAAGTGTTTCCTTATTTAGGTATAATTCTATACTTTTTATTGTAAACAATTTCTATGTAATGATTCGTGATACCTCTGGTATGATGGAGTTATATTTTTGTTGCCACTTCTGTCTTCATTCCACTGGTAATTTTTGTATTCTTCTAACTTTGTTAGAGTACATGTTTATCCGTCGAGCTAAATAGAATTTACTGTGTTTTCCGATTATGGAAAAAGAAACGAACATTATGAGATTAATGTATTAGTATAAATTATAAGATTTTATTGTTTGGTTTTTTTTCTTCGAAACGAACTTTTCCCTATGTAAATCATTTATTTTGATTCTTGTCAGAATTGGAGATTATTGATAATAAAGTATGCATTGTTTTATCTTGTACTATAAATGATTAATATCAATAAAACAGATTTTAATGAGATAAAGTTTTATTTTTTTGAAAAATTGCAATGAGGCAGTTGGTTTTACTTTTTTTATAGATATGATAATATTATATTTGTGATTTTAATAAGTTAAAGAAGGTCTACATAATCACATTTCATACATCGACAAGAAATGTAATTTTTATAAAATTATTTCAAAAGCATTGCTTCTCTAACTCATTAAATCGAAAGTATATAATGAAAGCATATAATAAAAAGATTAAGAGCAATCTAATGTTGAAGTTTCTATCGCTGGATATGTCTTTTCCTTTTTAGTCTTACGGTATTTTTAAAATTTACAGACCATTGTTTTCAACATTTTGTTGCATGTGGTAAATTCTTTATCAACAATAATGTTCGCATCATTCCGAATTTCTTGCACATATCGAAACAAAGCATCGCGAAAACATACTAACGTTGCTGGCGAGTAATATTCGTTGTCTAGTGTTCAAAATTCAGAGTAAAAATAACGCAAATAATTGCTCAAAACATTTTTGGAAATTTGACACAGATTTGTTAATAAATTATTTTCATAAGAAACGCTAAAAATCGATTCGATGCTCTTTCCATTTGAGCATTGGTGGATTTTGTTACAGATTATTTTTCTAATTGTTTTAACTGTTTGTCTACATCATTGACCTATATATTAATTATCTAGACCGGCAAACTGACCAATATACAATAGTTATAAACGTCCGCGGAGAAATATATCTATATCGATAATCAATGCCAAATTGATGGGCGGAAGTTCAACATTAACTATTTAAGATGTTAATTAAATTTATAAATTAAAACAATTTAAATACTTGTGATAAAAATAATATTATAATATATACAATTTATAAAATTTGGTTCAATATTACAAATATTTTTAAAATTATTAAGTTATATCCATAATAAAATAATGATTTATTAATAGTTATATTAATAATGCATACATCTATAATTTAATAAGTCATTTACATACTT
>JAUZNC010036658.1:14657-59591 GCA_034780395.1 Vannuccia rotundouncinata | reverse complement strand
GTGACCCTCTCGACCAATCAGAAGACAGATAGGTCACGTGAATCTCTCGACCAATCAGAAGACGAATTGGTTAGGACGTACTCATCACCTACTACTGCCAAATAAATTCAAAATGTCCTCTAAAATTGTACATTAACAACATATTGTTACAATATTAAGCCAATTCAAAATCACAGAAAAAAGGAAAAATACGAGCTAAGTCGAAATAAAAGCATGTCAAAATTTCAAATCGGTATCAACGCGAGACAGACATCTTTAACTCAAAATGATTAATGTCCACTGATAGATTATCTCAAATATAGAACCATGAAGATATCGTTTCCATAGTTACAAAGTACCGTACAACTACACTTTCACCAAAATTTGTGGCATTATTTAAAATCACCGCCAAAATGGATTGTGCAAAAACGTTTGTGATTGATTCATGTGAGGAACGAACAGGGGGGGGGCAAGAGGGGAGGAGGAGGTCAATTGAATTGTTAGTGTCGAGTTATCTATAGATGCAGTCCTTTCATAGTACATACTACAATTCGATCTTTTGGATTGCTTTTGTAGACGGGATAAATTAAGTGTATTATTCTGGTAACAATTGCACTTTCACAAGTTTATCTTCGTTCAAGTATTTTTTGAAAAAATGTAATTTCGTTATTTTTGACGTCAGATTAATAAAAAGTTAAAATTAAAATTTGAAATTATTTTATTCTAATGACGTCAACGTATTTTGATAGCTTATTAACTGTCCTGCTAAGAATATAATATAAGGATTATGTTTAAGCATCCTCCAGCTGATTTATAGATGCGAAAAAAGACACTGATAATTATCTTGCAGATGTTACTTCCTTTAATGACTTATTCTATAGTACAGTATTTCAAAATTCAAAAGAATTATTGATTTAATTATATTTTTCACATTCTGTAAATTATTTTGAATTAAATTAAATATTATTTAACATTATTATTTACCTACATAATATGGGCGTATTCTCCTTCTTAAAAAAACGATCGCTTCGTATCTTAGAATTTAAAGAACCACGCAACAATTCATTTAGCCGCTTTTTAAACAAATGGATTATTAAAATAACGGTTGTACCTTATGTAAAACTTAATCAACCGTTATACTATAGAAAATACACGATTTCAAATAATTAATCAATAAGAATAATGCTGGTTTTTATCTTTTAATATTGAGTGTTTACAATGGCATTCACAAAAAATTGAAATATAATATAACAATAACTTACACCAAGAACTACAAGAAAGGTGTATTTCTAGATTGCACATAATATCCCTTTTATGTCCATCGAAAATTTAATAAAAATCAATTAAAAACACGACTTTTTTGAATCTAGGCAATGTGCGAAAAACATTGTTTTATCAACCTTTACATTTATAAGACCAATAACTTTCTATGCTAAATATTTCCTTCAACTTTTACAGCAGGGGGTTAACAGGTTTTATTTGACAAAAAATGTTATCAAGACTTTTTATTTAAAATAAGACAGGCGAGAATTCAAACTTATTCACATTTTCAAACACATTAATTTTTACATTTTTTATACGATTAATATTTACAATATTAGCGTTTGGTTCGCTGTCTTTTTCTTGCATACATAAAAACTTCTTCTTTTTTATTTGGAATTTACAGAAAGAAATGAAACATTTTTTATTTAATTATAAAAGTTTTGAAAGACAAAAATAAACTTGTTGGTATAAATAAATAAATATTGTTTTATTGTTCAAGTAAAAAGTTGATTGATTGTTATAAATAAATTATGAACATTTTTGAACAAAAAATTTATAAATAAAATATATATTTGAATTTTAGTCCATTGAAGATATTAACAGAATTTTTTCTAATAATAACTTTCATACTTGTTTAATGATAAATGTTGATTACTATAAATAAATTTGATTGTAATTCAAGATAAAATATACAAGTAAACATTGTTTTAATTACTGTTAGGTGAAAATGATAATGCAACATTATTTTTTAAAAGGTCTAAATATATTCTATTAATTTTAATCAATTAATTACTTTTATGTTTATATTTTAAAAAGTATCTGTTTTATATAACAAGATCAACTGTTTTAAATGTGACAATCGTTTTTGCATGAACTTTAAAATATTTTCCTATGAAATATTAGGATTTTAAAGTTCATAGAAAATATATCAATGAATGTTTGATTTCTTTTCGAAGCTGTTTACAGCGTTTTATTTATTCGTAATATCTTTTTATGCAAATTAATGTTGTGGCGCTATCCTCAATTTGTAGTACAGTTGCAGTATTGTAATAAATACTTGGTGTTGCTTTTTAGTGAGTTTATGCAGCTAAACACTCTATTAGTCCTGTCAATGTGTGGTTTAACATTAAACACATTGCAACACAAGGCCTATACAGAGGTTGTCCCCCACTTTTCTAAAAAGTCTCAAATCGGTCCACGCGTTTAACAAAGTCTGTCCCTTGTTTGATGTTGGGTCAATTTAAATATCTTCTTCCCAATGTGCCATGTTTACGATTTATCTAGCTAATTCCTTCTAACCAATTATTTCTTATAAGTGGATATTACTTTTAAGGTTTGAATTTACAAACCTGTTCATTTTAATAAGTCGACTAACATATGTTTGGTGATACACCTAACATTTTTATTTCACGTGTTGTAAATATTTTTTCTTACGACCAATAGCATTATTCTTTCAATTCAATTCGGAAAACATGCATTAGCAGTAAAACTAAACATGTTATACAGAAAGCATTTTTTTTACCAAATAAAGCTATGTTCATTATACCACGCCCTTAATAACTTGACTATGAACACCTTTCATAACCAACCCACATATGCAAATTCATGGGCGTATATATTCTTTAATTATTTTAGCGACTGACAACTAAACATTAAAATCACCTTATAACAATTTTTTATACCAAAAATGGATATTAAGTAATTCTACAGTCACTAATGCTCGCAAAAGGGTGGAACGCAAGTTTGGATACGAATTAAAATATCGAGGTTTTTGTAAAACTTTTAAATTAAGATTTTACTGTTAAAGAAAATACGTATCAAGAAAAGAAGATAACTTTTTCGGTCCAATAATTAGTGGGTTAAATTAAATTCCAAATTCAAATAAATGATGTGTCAGTTTCATTCTCGGTTTTAGATATACTAATAAAGACGATATAACTAGATGACAGACATTGTTTTTCTGCTACTGTATCAAATATTGTAACCAAAAATGTAAAATTCAAGCGTTTCGCACATTGCTATACAATCATATTAAACAATATTTTAAAAATTTGTTTTACAGGATGTCGGATACAGCGCAGAAATGCACGAAAAGTCAATCTCTGAATATTCATATCCAAACGGTTCCAAGTGGCAATAAGTCCAGCTACACTTAATTATTGATTATAAATATTGTGAGATCTTCTTAGAGACAATCATAATATAATTTAATTTAAATACTGATTTACTTTTAACATCACGGACAATTGTCTAAAATTTTTGACGGGAAAGATTTTCATGCATTCTACAAAATAGCTAATTGCACATATGCTTATATTAGCGTTCTATTCAAACGGAGATTTGCATTTTTTCTAATGTTCTTTTTCTAATTAATTGGTGGAAATAATTGATTTCAGAATGCATCGCATTATTCTATATAATAACAATTGAAATATTTTCATCAAGATGGATTCTTAAGCTACAAATATACCACAAATTACAAAGAAAGATATCTATTAACTGTTGTTCCATTTTTTATTTACATGTATTCTTTAAATGCTATTAGCTATTGAATAGAACATTGTTCTTATGGGGTTATTATAGTAAACCAGAAATTGGATTTTTTTAAAGATTGTATTTTAAAAATCAAAATGTTATTCCGTTTAAATTGTAATTAATGCATGATTTTTATTTTAATAATCGGTTTGAAAAATTAACAATTAAAAGATTATAGTTTTAATACTATTAATAATTTTAAATCTGTATAAGATTATTTTAATACTAATGTACTAAGAAAACTTAATTTTAAAATGAGTCGTTAAACTGTTTTTCAAAATATAAAGTATAGTTGTAATGTAATATATGATATTTCCGTGAATTATATAAAAGCATAACAAACATTAATATTCAGTAACGCTTGAAAATTTGAAAATTAAATTGAAATTTAATTAAATTTAATTGTAATTTTAATTTTAAAATGTTAGAATTAATACCATGACTATATATAAAATTTCGTATATATAGCCCATAACATAGCCATTAAAGATATGATCTGAAATTAAGATCTGACAATACCAAATAGATATATATTGTCTATGCTTTTCGTTATGGTAGATAAAATATATTATTTTCGGTTAATATTAAATATGTCAAATATTACCCTCGAAAAGTATTTGTTATCCTATACATAATATTTCGAAATATTAAATGTTTGCGATTTTAATTTAAATTAATTCAAACGAATCTCCAGTGCATTCACAAACAGTCAGATATTTTAATATCTAATTAGTTAATTAGTTTAGTTACTATTCTCATTATAAAACTTCGACTGTATTTTAATAAAATATAAGTAGATATAAAAAAAGAAATTTTGTGACATTTAATTAAAATCTTTAGAAATAATGTCAATTATATTTTATATTTAAATCCACTTAAGAAAACTTTCCATATTTCAATAACTACATTGAACTAAACTAGCTTTCACTTAATTGTTGAAAAACGTTTAGTTTTTCTAAAGAATGTGATTAAGTTGCCTCATAAAATCGATGATATAAAAAGTCAGAAGGCTCACAAATTCTACAAGATACAATGATATCCCTGAAGAAATGGATTGAGCAATAATATTCCTTTAGAGAGTTTTCACATATTAACAGTCAAATTATCTATTCAACTTTTAGGGATCTTTTATGATTTTGTCATGGGAAGAAATTACATTTGCGGATATAAATATTCGTATTTTTAAAAATTATTTTTTTCAAAAAGAGAATATCATTGCATAATTGATAAATAAAGAATTTTAAAGTATTTTGAAGTATACATTATTATACTGTCGTTTTATGCCGTTTTTCTTTCCTTGAAGGTCTTAAACACAAATAATATTTAGTTCAAATTGAGCTAACATTAATTTTTTTTAAATTTATTTTAAGGTTGAGCTAACCAACTTTTTTGGCATTTTGGCTTTACATATAATATCACTTATTTTTGTATGATATAATTAAAAAATACACAAATATCTCAATTCCAAAAAATGGTTTCGAAAATATTAATTACCTATATTGTCTATGTATAAAAATATATTTATTTATATATAATTTAAACTTCGTAGATATTTTCATAAAAAATTAATTATTTAAAATATCGACCATACTATTTTATTATCATACATAGATGATTTAAATCATATTTAAAATATCTGTAAAAAAATATTTAATATTAATATTGATTATTAACTTAGTTCTATACTTATAAATTCTAAACACTTAATTGCTTAACATATTTGAGTCATAAATAATAATTATAAAACTATTAAAACTAGATCAATTATATGATAAATCAATTATATGATAAATCAATTATATGATAAATCAATTATATGATAAATCAATTATATGATAAATCAATTAATATATTATAACTTAATATACTAACTTTACTGAAAATATTGTGTAATTTGAGGTCTATTTTATAAAAATCTTTTTTCTCATTTAATTAGCGTCAGTTAGTCAGTTTGAAACTTTCAAGATTCTAAGTAAAACGCTCATCACTAATATATGATAAAAATTTTATCAAAATCTATCAAAGTAATCTAGGACTTCTTGAGGTTGAGAAAAAAGAAGGAGAAGAATTGGAAGAATTCTTGCAAAACACCACAATTGGAAGAGTTGTAACTTTGTAATGATTAGACGGATTAACGTAATTTTTCAACACAATATTGGTGTATATGGGGCATTTATATAGTGTTGGTTTCGTGATTATTGTTTAAATATTTACAGAGTTAAATACTTTCAAAAATTACCCCATTTTTAGGTATTCTATATAGCCTTGCTTAGTACATAGACCCGCTTGGGTGTGGGTAGCTAAGCATATAAGGTACCATATAAGGTATAATTGTAATAAAGATAGTAATTTATGTAATTTGTGTAATTTAGGTAAATTAGTTAATTCAAAATGTTAGTAATTATTATTCAAGATACATATTTAGAAATATTCCAATTTTTTTATTTGAAAATATATACAAATTAAAGCAAATAATTTTTGTTATAGATATAAAGCCATAAAAAACACCCACGTCTGATTATATATTGCAGACTAATCGATATATGAGGATTTTTTTAATTTAAAAATATATCACTAAATAGTAATTAATAAAGTTAATAATAATGTATTACGCAATTTCCTTTAGCGGCAAATGTAAACTATATCAATCGTTTCTTTATTTTAAAAATATTAAGTAGTATGGAAAATATAAATATAATTTACGTAATTTCTACATTTCGTTTGCAATTTGATGAAATCTGAATGATGAAATGGGACTTTTGTAGTAACAATGTTAATACATAATTATAATTCTTTTTTTAAAAGAGTTAGATCAGACATTTGTTTTTAATTTTAATAAATATTTCGAATTATATACCGAAATAATCTGATCCATGAAAACAAGAAATTGTTGAACATAGCTTCATTATTTAATTTTTTCCTCTTTTCCTTTATGAGCATGCAAAAAAAACCTATAAAAATATACCTTTATTCATTGACCAAGCCAAATAGGCCTAAACATTTTCCTTCATCTTACAAACCCCAGCCACATCAGTCTGTTTCCATTCGATCGCTATCGCATGATTGAGTTTGATGATCCTGTCAGGAATTCTGAGAATTAGAAATAAGGAAAAACAGGCAACAAAACTCCCGATTTATTCGGCATCCCATTTGATAATTTCTCCTAGGGCATTTCAGAGGGTAATAGGTGTTGAAGACTAATCAGAAGTAGGTCTTTAAGTCACGATATATATACCTAGACCAGAATTATAAGGAAGGTGGGGAGGATTTCCTATTATTGTTAGACAACGTTCTAGCCTCATATTCTGAGAATTCTTTGGTCTATCTCGGAGCCAATTACAAGCCTCAATATGTCAAAATGAAAATATAGCAAGCGCTGTAGAAATATTAGGTAACTCTTTTTATCTCTCTAACTTTAATACGTTGCCATCGAAATAATTGGTGATATAGACATCTATAATTTCATTCAGTAAGTCTTGCATAATTTACATAGGACGAAGTTCATGTGGTTTGGGTTCAAGTTTCATCCAAAAAGACTTCAAGTTGAGATCAAATTCCGTTCATAGACTGATTGAGGAAATCCCAATCGCTTTCATTTGACGGGGGAAATCAATAAATTGGAATAAATAAATTTCCATTAAAGAGATCTGTAAAATTCGACGTCCTTCTCAATCAGTTATGTCTGTTGTTGGTAAGTGTTCTTATTTCATAAAGAGACATTTGCTACAAAATAACAATGTATTCTAGATGATTTTATAAAATAACGTTTAAGTTTTGGTATAAATTATATCTCCAAAAATATGTTTTTATATATAAAGAACCCCTATTATAGCTACTTATAAAAAGTACTATAATATTGGCAAGTATTGTTATGATATTGTCAGATTGTCAAAAAACATTGGATAGTTTGATATTTTTCTCAAAATAATATCTTATAATTGATTTAAAAATACTAAACAGGAATCTTTTTACTGTACCTACTCTGATATTAGATATTAATATCATTTTTAATAAAAAGTCGTACGACACTACTATCTAAAATCCTTTTATATTCTGATTATAAACTATAATTTAATTACCTATCTATCCTTTTTCACTAGGCATATTATTAACGTGGTTCTAGCTATTTTCTGAAAATAATTTAATGCATTAATATTATGGCTCTTATTCCAAGATTTATTACTAATTATAACTTGACATTAAACTTTGCTAGTGAAGGATACTTCGCGTAAAATAAAACATGAACAATGTAATCGATTAAAAAATCCTTTAGCTTTTTCAAAACTATACTTAAAAATGTAATTAACATTTATAAAAATAGGAAATATAGATTTCCATAAACTTGAAACAATGATTATAGCTTAAACTCATGTTCAGTAAAAGGATCAATATATTATCCATTGTAAAACATTCTTATCAAAATATAATAGAAGAATTTCAGGGATTATAAAAAACGTAAATTCCAAATATCATGGATTATATATACTCTTACACAGATACTAAAAATGGTGTAAAAAGGGATGATTTCGGAGATAAATGAAAAAGGGACAAAACAAACTGCCTGATGTATTGAGTACAAAAGGTTATGAATAACAGATGTTACTCTAAACAACACTGCAACGAGAAAGATGAAAATGATAATCGATTCATAAAAATATTCAGATAAGCTTAATTTTGTGTTAATGTGATATTGTGAAATTCAATATTATTATTTGCATTTGCTAAGTTCTACACCTCTAAACTCTGTATTTTATAACAAGAATATCATGAAACACTAAAATTAAAAGAGATACCTTTATCAAAAGATTGACCTATTATACATATATTGAACTTATCACGTGACTAATAGTTAAGTTCTCCTGAATTAACCTCCCAATAAAATAATAAAAAAAAGTTATTCAATAATATTTAAAATTTTAAAAAAAATTGTTGTATTTAATAGAATGAATATTTAACAAAATGTTTTTAATAATTACAATTTAAAATATTTCACTATTTAACACAGCCGAATCTTCTTCAATAAATAATAAGAGATTTTTTTTATATGATTAAATTTTATTTAATAGAAAGAAGCTTTCTCCTATTCATTGCATTTTTTTAGTTTCAAGATAAAAAATGCAATTGCTAAAAAATGGGAATAAAAGTAATAATATAATAATTTAAGAAAGTATAGATATTGTTTTATTATTATGTAGATAGAAATATAATTTATGACAATTCGATAAAAGGTTTTGTTATTATCTAAATTATTTATATCAAACTTTTGTGAGTTTCGAATATTTTATTTTAGATTTGTTTTTCTCTATAATAACATCCCGCCGTGGGTGGTACAGTTGAAAAAATCTTTGTATACAGCAACAAAGACACACTTGTTGAAGTTATTCCGAAGTACTCGTTCTAGTATAGAATGAAGATGTCTGTTGTTTCCGCAAACAATTGTTATCGTTTTCAATAAATAAATATTGTGTTTTAATATCCATTCAAAATTTACTCTTACCTTTGTAAAATGAATTTAATAAATCCCACCTAGCAAAATTATTTATTATATTTTATTTATTGTAAGCTTATAATTTATTTGGAAAAATTTAATTAGAAAAAAATATAAAATCATTTTTTCGTTGTTGAATATTTCAAATTTTGAGGTTGTTGTAAGCTTGCACATTTATAAGAAAATAAATAAGTAAATAAGGAATACATTAAGACTGTAAGAGCGTGTTAAGGTGTTTAACTGTAGTAATAACCGCAACACATGTGTCGTGTTATGAAATATTGAAGAAGTATTGCATCTGGATATTGCTCCCAACTTGCCAACTATGTAACAGACAGACGTATTAATTAAGTTGCCAGGCAGTATTATACGAAAGAGGGCGTGGTAAAAAAATAAGTACAAAACAATATTGTTTCTGCAAGGCGAATATTCTTAGACATTTTCAAATAATTTCTAAGAGTTTTAAAAATGTTTTACTTTTTCAGGCAAATATATTTTCAATAGATGTATATTATTTGGAAAAGGTTATTAAATCCCTTTTTATGTAATTTTCGTATTTGTTGGTTAGTTATTTCAAGATGAATAACTGTGCGGAATTTTTAAATTCTCCTAAATAGAATATTTCTTTTTCCTTGAGGATTTTAATAGTTTTGATTGACAAATTAAATAAATAATCAAATAATAGTTTTTTAAAACTATAAGTTAGAAAGACTTTTTATTTTCAAAAGTGCTAAAACTTTTAAAACTTTTCGACTTCAAATATAGCATATCTTCGAGTTTCGTTTTAACTATGTCCCGCTTTCAATACTCAAAATTATTGTTCCCTGAGGATTTTAATAATTCCTTCTCAATATTTTGTTCAGCAAATGTACACATATAGTCGTCATCCGACTCTTTTTATAACATAATTCCGATTGAGGTATATTATACAGTGAGTAAATCCCCTTGATAAATATTCCATACCAACGATAACTGGCATTGTAATAAATGTAATAAAATATCTTGTTTATATAGGACAATTTTCCAATTGATTTTTTCAATAAAAACTGGAACAAGTTAAAATTAATTTCATAATAGGAAATTTGTGTTTGACTGATATTTCTATTCGTTTCGATTATAATCTATTTTCTGTATGATTCTATCTCCGAAAGGATAAATTTTTTAATGAGAAGAGTGTTTAATACTTTCAAATGTATGATTTAAAATATTTAATCTATATATTTAATTTTAAATTATACAAAAGTAGAATTATTAAAATATTTTTAAAGCAGTGTTCGGAGATACGCAAAATGTTACGTTGCCAAACATATATATGTCGTAAGATTTAGGTAACAGTAATTTATAATTCTACGTGGCACGTAATTGTTATAAATTTTAAAAAATAAAGGATCATATTCATATTGAACACATCCGATAGATATTTAAATTTGAGAATAACCAGCTTACTTTTCATGACGAATATCTGAAGATAACATTGACTGAAAGATGAGTAATTCAGTTGTCTTAAATCTCGTCCAAGGTCATTGTATTTACCTAGTTTAATAATTCCACAAAGAATATAGCTTACCACAGGTGTAATTATATCAAAAACAATATTAAAAATATAATAAATAATTGTTTGTGGTATAAAAAAATTACGTTTTTTATAAAAATAGTTCTGATTTTGATTAAATTAAGTTGATGAATTAAAAGTTCAAAATTAGTGAAATATTTATTTTACAGTGAGAAACAAACTTTAACTCAAAAGTTTATGCCATTAGAATAAACATCTTTTCTGATATGAAGGTAAATAATTTGTAAACACAGAATAAAAATGTCAACAATGTCGACTTCATATTATTCAATATTTTTTTAGATAAACCTCCCAAAAATTCTAAAATGAATGGATATATTGTTATGTAAACAGTTTCATAATCTTAATGTTCCGAGAAAGATTTTAATATATTTACTAAGACCATCGTATATTCTTACTCACTATATACACATATTTAAAATTTTAATATAGAATAGTTTGTTCAGCTCTTAAATATGACTCCTTCTGTTTGCAAGAATTCTGATGTTGATAGATAAAAATAATTCTTGTATTCATCATGTTTTGAAATAATTCATAGCATCGCTGAAAACTGAAATAAATATTGAATATCGTGTCACTTAAAATTCCAACAATAAAAAATCATATTTGTAAAATATTAATTGAAATTTAATAAATTTCAGAAGCAAAGACATCCTTTTGCTCCAACTTATAATTTATATTTAATAACAAATTGTTTTAAATTTATAATATTGTTGATAACAAAAGTTGTTGATTTAGAAAATATCATTTTCACTTTATTCAAAAACGTTAACGTCTGCTTCTATACAAGAAAACAACGATTAGATTGCAAAACTGGACAGTTATGTCCACTATATTTCATAAATATTCTATATTCTTGCGATGGTAATTATGCCCCTTAATTTCATTGTGGCACTAAAAAGAATACCTATGATTAATGAAATAACCTTTTTTGCTGATGAAACATCAACTTTCTATAAAACACAAAATAATTGTGAGACTTTAAAATTTACGACTTTCTCATCATATAAAAGACTCTTTAGTATTTTTTCAATAGAAGAAAATGCTTTCATTTCAAGTCTTGTATCTTCTCTCTTCAATCTAAGATCACAGAATATTTATGACTTCAACAAAATCATCTCAATTAGTCAAAACTATTCTTAAAGATATTTCCATATTTTATATTACCTAAACTTGCTAAGAAAAGTGATGTAAATATGGAAAAGTAATTGTTCTCTGTAGTTGATTGTTCATCGTCAAAGATCAATTTATTTAATGTACTGTATGAATTTGATTTCTGTAGGCAATAGGCAATTATTCTTTTAGGGTGTAGTTTTTCATACAATAACACAATATTTTCCATCATTATATAGTCAACATTTTCATATAGGTATAGTTTAACTTATGTGAGAGAACGTATATAGTTGAAGGGATTTATAATATTTCAATTTAGCCGCCAGAGAAATTTATATCAATTTGTAAATTAGTTTTTGAAGACATTTGATTTTGTAATTTACCTGAAAGGAATATGTCTTTACGCCAATTTTGAAATCAAACATTTTAAATGTAGTCTTTATTGAAACATTTTATACACTTGAAGCGAAGTCGACATTTATTGAAATAATTATCCCATTTCTTTAAATATTTTATCAAATATATACTAGTTATACCCGCAAAAATTTGAATTAAACAGAATTTAATTATTTTAATTGAGATCAAAGTTTTCTGTATGAACAAAAACAAAAACAAAAACACTAAAAATAAATCTATTATTGTTACAATTATTCACATAATTTAGAAATCTTGAGTAGATCATATTATTTTATTAACTTAGTAGTTTTAATCGTATTTTAATAATACAAGTAAAATATAAACTTTCAGTATAAAATTATCGCGATAAAATAATTTTTATAACAATACCAGCTAGACGAGTCGTCTTGTTCTTTTGCACAGATCGATAAAAGTCAAAAATCTTTGAAAAATCTGACCTTTAACGGTCGTTTAAAATAAACTTTACCTTTAAATGAATTAACTTTTAAAAGAAAATAATATTTTTATACTTTGTTGTATTTTTATTATGTGCCACTCTGACATTCTTCATCATATTATAGCTTAGATTTAACTTGACATTTGCTTTTATGTATTATGAAAAAATTTGCATAGCAAAAAAATTTGGAAAGAGCGGAGGTGGAGTATCAACTCCCCCATTTACGAAGCATTCCTCTTCCTCCACAAATCCAAAATTATGAAATGCTATTTAATACTTATTTTAGAAAAACATTTTTTTTACTTAAACGACATTTTAATAAAATTAATTCCTATAAATATTTCTGAATCGGCAGTAATTTTAATCTTAAAAGTAATATGCTTTGAGACTACAAATTTCAATGTATATATAAATCAATATTTTTTACGTTCCCTGTTAAAAACACTGGAGGTGCGATTTAATGGAAATGTGACGCCGAACATGAATTATGTCATCGTGATTAATTATTCTCAAAAATATAAGCTACAATGAATACTACTATCCAAGATGATACTTCTCTAACTATAAAACCATTTCAAAATAATTTTTTCGTTGAAAATCAATATGAAGAAATATTTTAAAATATAGATATTTTTATCATTTTAAAAATGAAACCTAGATGTGTTTTTGTTAGGTTTTAATCGACTGAAACTCTAAACGCTAGCAAAACATCTTAAGAAACATCTTCTTTAGAAATACTTTACTCGTCATTTATTTGATTATAATAGTGTGGGGATGATGAACGTTGATGATAAAAACACTCCATCTCGTTGGAATTCGTCTTCTATTGTAAGGCAAACATCAATTCAATCAACATTCTTGCGTGACACTATAGAAAATTGAAAGTCAACAAAGATATAGATTGAATAATTTATTACCGCATTTACTGGTTCAATATCTTTTTAAAACTTAGTTGAATAAATATTGTTAACAGAATAATATACCTCTTTGTTTGGCTATATAATAGAGTTTAAGATGTAAAAAAGTTAATAATTGCAAGTATTACTTTTTGTATTTGTGTAAATACGCGTAATTAAATATTACAAACAAAAACAAAAATAATGTTTTCTTTTTTCTGATTACTTTTTAATTGCAAAAAGTGCTTCGAAACGAAATTGAATACGGTGTGGAATTGAAAAATGCATCAACATATATAAAACATATTATATGTCATACAAACGGAAAAAATCAATTCTTACATTTCGAAAGCACTGCTTGTATAAATCAATAAATGATATAACTTTATTTATAAAGAAACTTTCTTTTGATCTGCGACAAAGTTAAGAATGAAACACGAACTTTAAATGTACTTGTAGCTTAAAATTACAGAGAAGGTAACCAGAGCAGCGTGAGAATCAGTCACACAATAGGTGATTAAAACTTTTATTTTAGCGTTTATTTCAAATCAAGAAAATGTACAAAATGTTAAACGAAAGAAAATTTTACATCGTTATCACCAAATGATTGAAACTTTTTAAGTGAAGTTAGCAGATTGAGGATGTTTTAATCTGTCTTGATTCTGTTTTATATGCGCAATAAACAGCTATGGGTCCATGAACATCGACACATTTAAACATTATACTAACTGCGCAGCTTAACATAACGCCGAATTCAAATTAATGGATTCACATGTTTTCTTTAAACAATAAAAAGATGTTTTTTCCTCCCATCTGTTCACGGGTGTGTCTATTAACCTTTGTTGGGGTTGTCTGTCAGAAACTTTCAGAAAGATATATGTTTATATCGTATATGTTTACTGTAATTAATGTGTGCGGGAAGAAAAGCAACTAAATCATTTCTAAAAAATGTCATCTTGTTCTGACTTAGACAACTTTATTTCTGTTAGACCATCGTTAGTATTATATTTAAAAAGTTATTTAAAAGACAAATTACATGGTCGTATTACAAATATATTTACTAATATTCTGAAAAATCAATTAATCTTGTTTTAGCAAATTGATGGTGCCTTATCAAACTATAGAGACGAAATAAAAGTATTTTTTTAATATAACAAAGTTCGTAAATCATGTCCATAAACTTTTTAGTTTGTTTATTTATGTGTACATGCTATTTAAACATATGCTATTTAAGTCGAGCACTGTAAAGATAGTTGGAATTGATCCTGTTTGTCCGCAATACATATATTGATCAAAATATTTTATCAATTACATTTTTCAATTGGAAATGTTTTACTTTATAAAAATCAAAAATATATCTATTTTTTTTGTTTTATGAATTTATAACATTATAATAAATATTGTCATTCGGGCTAATTAACAATAACATATTTTTGATGAAAAACTCAATTGTATACAAAATATACAAAAATTATCAGTCAACAATATTTCAAAATCGATTTTTAAAAACAAAACCGCAAAACTTTTCTGTGGTAGTAAGTGTATGAGATTAATGGATCAATATATACCAACAGCATTTATGTAAAAGTTCATCTTTGCAGTCGAAATAGGATTCCTCTTCAAGTCAACACTTGCGTCAAGTCAAAAGCTTCCTTGGTAAAGTGTTACTCGCTTCGTTAAAGATTGACACGCTTCACTGCCCAGTACCATTATCTCTCCTTTTAAGAATGCAACAATAAGCAATGGTGATGATCTTTTTGCTGCGTGTCTTCTTGAATACACAAATAAATGCGATTTTCAGGGAAGATTTCTCTTTTATTCAATAAAACAATTAATTATTGATGCTAGTAATTATTTTAATTATTTAGACGGATACGTTTGTACTAAATTAGCAGGTATTGTCAGAAGAATATTTAAATTGCTATAAAACTTTGCTAATATGTTAAATGCAAGCGTCATATCGCTACTTCTTAAGAATTGAAATTCGTTATCGAAGTAATGAAAACATTTAAAAAATACAATTACATTTATTATTTAGCTCCGACTTTGTTCATTCAAAAGGTATAATCTATTTATTAATGCGAGTTTCAATTATAACTTTTTTATATTTTACGAGAGTTTACCTTACTCAAATTATAGAATAAATATACGTATCAAAAAACTCATTGTTTTGTGGTGAACCTTCTATATTTTAATCAAAATACACTTGACTGCATATTTATTTAATTAAACTTTGGTTTAATTAAGCTTTCATTAATTTTCTTCTATCAAGTACCAAAGTAAAATAAAGTAGTTATACTTCGCCAAAATGTCTCCAACATCATTCTTTAAAAGGGCAATTTCGAATGTTTAAAAAATATAAATTAATGTTTGGTATTATATTTGTATATTAAAGGCCTACTTATTACAGAATTATGTTTGTCTAATTTTATATCTATATATATATATATCTATTGTAAAGAAACACTGTTGAAAGTTGGTTGCTATAGTAACTATGAATAAGAAAACCAGTTGTGTGGATATATTAGCTTTTAAGATAAATTTACGTACATTGCAATATTTCTTTGACTGTATTCCGACGTGTCTAGGTATGCAACTTAAGTAATTTTGTGTTTTAAGGAAAAGGGATATACGTGTACCTATATATTAAATTATAAAATTGTATTTCTAAAATGAAAGTAGTTATAAATAAAAAATTACCTGCGATCATAGACAGTATATAAACACACTTGATCCTAAACTTCTTTATTCAAAGAAATGTATAAAAAAAATCAATTATTTATTAAGATTTAAATATATGGGGCTAGGAAATATTATATAGGTTGTAAACTGCATTTCATTATCTATGTACAAATGGTTTTATAATTATTTTAATTCATTATACATGTTTTTAGCATTTTAAGATGAATTATTAATTTTACGGAATACTTTTAAAATGTAGATTTTGTATTTTAAATACAAGACGAAAAAAATATATAAATGCACGAGCATTGTAGGAGTTTAGTTAACTTAGGTCCATTTCTATAAGTATCAGACTTTGAAATTCTTTAGCAGCATGTGCATATTGCCAAGAAGTACCATTATTCCTATTAAACCTATTAAATTATCCTTATTTCCAACCTCTTAAATTACCATTATTCCAACTCTCTTAAAGTTCCTCGTAATGTAAAAATATATTTTGGCGCACAAACGTTCACGAAATATAAATAAAATTGTTCATGAATAGAGCAGCAATTTCTATAAGCATTAGAAAAGGAAAAATTAAGAATTTAACAATTGAAGAAATTATATATGTATAGGTATGTGTTTTGTTAAATTAAAATTAATGTTTCAATATTAAAATTTGGGGTGTGCATTATAATTGTGGTCAGTTAGTTATAACATTCATATCTGACTTAAAAGTTGAGACGATGTAAATATTTCAGAAAAATCAATAAACTGATTATTTAAAATAGATTTGGGTGAACTTGATGAAGATAATTACTAAATAGGTTGATACACGCGCTGTTTAGCGACTTATTCATCACTGATTTCCGCTAAAAGGTTTTACATAGACAATTCTCGTGTTACTAAGCTGTTCCCTTCATGAGAAAATGAATTTATTATATATTACTCTATATTCCTGCTCAATTCACACGACTTTTATCCGTGTATTTTAAAAAACTTTGGCTAAACATGAGGTCAACAAAATGCCTTCAACCATTTCAAAATATTAAGCAAATTATGACACGAAAAGGGCTTTTTAATTGAACTTTTTTGACGCACCACACGCCCCTTTCCCCCCCCCCTGATATCCTTTTAACAGTTGGTGAACATTATTTACTAACCAGCCGAAGTAAAAGGTTTACAGTGTTATTGCAGATTCTAATTTCCGATGTTTTTTTTTATCTTGCTGTCAATTTTCATGACACAAAATGCTGCTCTTAGCCTCATTTTAGTCTAAACATTTGTATAACAAATATTTGCGAGTCAAACTTTGTTGGCTGAATCAGAACTTCAGAACACTTAATGCAACAATGAGCGATTTTAAGTTATAACACTATTAAATAAAGTAGTCTTTTATTCTTTAGTGCTTACTTAGTAACTTGTGGTGATGAAAAGATCGTGTTGGTCTTTTAAAATATTCTTTTTATTAAATTGTTTCAATTCATTATTTATAATGCAAAATAATTTGATTGCAATTTTGTATAAATTTAAAGTTACTCTATCAAATCTATTAAACATTTTTTTAAAATAATATTTCCGTAAACATTGGTTTAATTCATTTTTAATAGTATTTATGGTTTAAATATGTTTCCTTTTTGAAATGATTTGATTTTATTAAATGAAGTTTCCGACTTTACAGTCTTTTTTTTTGAAAAAAAATTTGATTTCATTCTCTCATATACTAACTATAGTTACTAGTTTGTGCATCGATGATAATTTTGTGAAGATATGTGACGAGATTGGATGAATACAATTATACATAATACCACAGTAATTATATTGAATTGTTAATCTAAATCCGATGAAACTAAAATGGGCTATATCTGACTTTAAAGTGATCAATATATAATATTATTAAATATTATCAAGTGATTAAATATTAAATAAAATAGCGTTGTAACTTTGAAAGTACCGAACTTATTATTGTAGTTATGTAAAATATAATGTATTACTTTATTATTAACTTTTAGGGTTATCACCTAAGTTTGGCTAATAAATTTTGAAACTTTTTAAAATATTAATATTTAGCAAGCTTGAAATTTGTAGAATTTTTGAATGGAAGCATTAAAATATACCCTAATCGTTTTTTCTCTAAAAATGAATTCATTATATTTAAAGATTTTTAAAGCGAAAAATCTTTTTTTAGGCAAAATTTGTCATAAAACCTGGATTTGTGACATTAAGAAATTTGGGACTGTAATATTTGTCCTACAAAAAAGATAAACCTTTTAAAGATAAATTACCTATATCACGTCCAAAATTACATAATTAGTATACAAAATGGTATTTTATGTATTAAAGTAAACCTTTTCGGCCGGAGATTTCTTCATATAAATAATTTTGAAGTAAATTTAAACTTATATAATTTGTTGTAGTTTTCTCAATTTAGTTTTTGATTAAATTATATACGATTATATATTATATAATACACATTATGCTACTCATTAGTAGTAAAAATATGTATCCTACGATTTTGTGGTTACAATTATAATAGTTTATAATCAAATAATGACTTTTAGTAAACAACCTTTTAATGAAAGATAAAGCAAGGTGTCTTTTTTAAATTTGGTCATGTATTATTTCGTGACATATAGAGATAATATTGTTTTTATAAAATTTTAAAATAGAATTTTAGATAAAGAGTTTGACAAATGTTTTATATTAATATCTAATTAGCAATATTAGTAACTTTTATAAAAAGAATTTGATGTTGTAAATATTTCACTAATTTAATTAAATATATGATTTAGTTTAATAACAATAAATAATGTTTACCAATAGTTTTATCACTGTTAAAAGTTTTAAAGCATCTATTAATTCTATTGAGTAAGGGTAAGACCGGTGTATGCTGCAAAATTTATTATAATAAAATTCAAGTTAATTGTAAAGAATATATCGTGCTTCTTTGCACATCATTGTTGAGGAACATCTAAGATCTCTTCAGCCAATATGTATTGAAATTTTTTAGTTAATTGTATTAAACTAAATGTGAAATAAATTGTAAAACGAAAAATAAAATAAGCTGCAGCCTCATGTCAATATGTGAAAGTCTTTAACAAGGGATATAAAGATATTAACTCATGGCAACGCACTATTTATTATGCGAGTATAGTTTTGTTTTTATTTATTTATTTTAATCTTTTTAAGTGCTGCATTTTTTACATTTTAAATTGCTTAGAAAATAATTAAAACATGCTTGCAATCTTCATAATTATGATATTTTTACAATTATTTTTTCTCAGGGATAAATTATTCAATGTTTAAATAAATAACACATCCATTTAATAAATGTATCAGTACATTTAAACAAAAGTTTAGCAATGTAAATGTTTTACTATATTGAAAGAATAATTTTAATTATAAATTGTTTTAATGTGTTTATTATATATCTTTGCACAAGTAAGTTCTTTCAATGTTATAGATATTATGAGTCTTTATTATGTATAATAAAAGGCTATCAGTCAAAAGAATTTAGTCTAACAATTTTTGTTTTTTGGATTATTGCTTTTTATGTCAATTTAATTTAATTAAAACCGTTAGCTTTTAATTTAACGGTTTTTATATCCAACGCGGTCTTACTTATATTAGCGTAGTAGTTTGCTCATCTAGAGAACTTAATTACGATATCAATGGTATAAACTAGACCGCCGTTTTACTTCTTAAACTTTGTATAATATAACGAATCGATTGGTTGCCTAGGGGATATTCTAGTTTTCATCCAATACTTCATATCATTGCAATGACGTGCAGTGTTTCTTCAAATTATTTATTTAACACATTACTCACTTAGATTTGATTTGATTTTTCAATATTATAACACTATTTAAAGTTTGTTTTTTATTAATTTGATTTAAAGATTAACCTAAATAATATTTCAAAGTAGGTAGTTATTACCTGAAAAGTTAAACAACAGTATTATGTATAATGGCTAACATGATCACGTTTAATTATATAATTTTCGAGACAATGTTAACAGGTGAAAAATTATTCAAATGAATAATTTGCAAATTTTATATGAAATCTAGAATATTATAATTAGAATTAATAAATTTTCTTCAAAGTATAAGCGATATTAAATTTCGCTTTTAAATGTAATTTCCAGACAAACATAGGAGAAAAATAATTCTAAAATTGCAATAAGATCAGTCAGGCTTCATTGTATTTCATTTGAAAAGGAGGATCAATTTCTGGTTTTATTTCATTAGTTAGAAAGACACGAAAACGTTTGTCATCATGCAATGTATTCTAAACATACGATGTGTTTCCATCAAAAATAAGTTAATTACAAATATTACTCAATTCTGCTTCATATATGACGGTCGGGAGAAAATTGCAAGTCTAATTTTAGTTTAAGACTAGAAAGTTTGTCATGAATCATTCGAATGTTAATGAATATATTCTATTTTTGACTTGATAAAATTGTTTTTGGTGACCTGCAAAAACAAATCAGTTATTTTTTGTAGATTATAATATCGCCTAAGCTAACATATTAGATTATTTACCATGACGAATATTTAGGCCTTTATTAATTAATATCTATACTTAATTAAAGGTACAAATCAGGCTTTTAGTAATATCGGCAGTTAGCTCACAGCTAAGCGTGTCTATTTCTCTATATGGCTATATAGGATACCTTAAAATGGAGAAGTGTTTGAAAGTCTGTTTATCTATAGTTATATTTTCAAGCTATAATAATGAAACCGGCGATTAATAAATGTCCATATAGTGTTAACACCAATATAGTGTTAAAAAATTAAGTTAATCCGACAAAGAATTGGAATTAAAAAGTTTCAGTCCTTCCAACTCTGGTTTATATCCTGATTTGCAAAAATGTTAGACGATCAATTTTATCAATATCTATGCATTGTTATGGATTTTAGAAACGCATCATATAGAGTTTATATTATCAGTAGGTAAGTATACTGCCAGACTATATGAAGTATATTTCAAAATAAGAATGGGTGTTGGTATTGTAATAATGAAAACATTGAAAATAAAAAATGTTTAAATCCAGTTTACAAAATGTAAACGTTGTTTTATTTTCCTTGAAGCTCTCTTAGCTCTTAAACAAAAATCATTTTAAAATAAAATTGAGCTAATATTATTTTTTTATTTAATTTATCCTAAGGTTTGTGCTAACCAACTTGTTGCAATTTTTGGCTTTAAATAATGATAGTCTTAAATTTTTAAAATACATTTTTGAAACCATAAGAGTAATAATTGTAATACTACAATATTAATCTTCTTCATTTAAAAAATAATCTAATAGCATTTAAACGATAAGATAATATAACTAGTATTTAATTTGGAGTTTGCTCACGGCAAGGGATATAATTCAATGGGGAATCTTATATACTCATGTTTTGATAACAATTTTAAATATATAAACAAAATAATACATTTCTTGTATCTACACAGAAAAGAAAGCATAAGTTATTAAAAGTTTTTCCTTGTATACAGAAATTCTTACAAAAATTTACTAATGTATTCGCGAATCTTACATACTCGTATATAATAATGTGGCTATATAGAACATTTTATACAGCTCATTTTCTTAAAACAAATTCAACATTTTTTCGGCATACATAATAAGAATTAATGAAAAAATTCCTTGCAGAATCGCATAATTAGCAAAAAATGTTCAACTGATTTAAGCTCTTTTGCATATATCATATATTTATTATAGTTATATTTTTGTTTTTGTATTTTTTAGATTTATTATATGTCCCAATGGAACTTCAACGAATTCGTACAATTGTCATAAGACAATTAATAAAGATAGCAACATTTATTAATTAAAAACACATTTTTGTTTTTTAAAGGGAATGTTCCTTATAATAATAAATCGTTTTAGACTGAAATTGATACAATTGTAATTAGTAAATATACCTATAGTGTTATTTTTTTAAATTGTAGACAATTGTTGTCGATTTTAAATAATAAAATTTATAGAGTTATTAAGCATTTGCTTATAAATTATATTGATTGATTATATTAGCGGGAAAATATCTTTAGTTCATTTATTATTTTATAAGCGCAGTAATCGCTTAAAGGATCAATTCGGTTAGACTTTGTTAATAACAGTTCTTTATCCAAATTCACATTTACGTTCAACAATTCAAAATACTTTTCCTCTCGACAATGAGAAGAAGGAAAAAGATGTTGTTGCATGACTGTATACGACTTCGTAGATATCGATAATAATTACACTCTCACTCCAAGAAGGCTAAAAATAACTCGGTTTAATTCAGGTCAGGTTAAAAATAGACAACGACAGACAAAACGAATGTCATGCCTTTTCGCTACCTTGACGCAAAACTTTCGTCCTTGTAATATAGATTATTCGACGTTGTCTCCAGCTCCATATACTTGCCGCCACTAATGGTTATTGTTGTTTAATTCCATATTTATCAATTTCATTCAGAATTTTCCTATTTTTGTAATCTATACAGAGAAGTTTTCATAATTCACTTTACGCCGTTATTCTAGTACGCAAAAATACTGTTATTAATAGACTCCTTTTTTAATGGATGGTAAATTATTTCTAATTCAGGAATAGTCTTTTTATCAGGCTGATAAATTAATTAATTTCTCATTTCAGTATGAAAATAAAAATATTCTCTTATTTGTTAACATTAATTTCGAATGAACAAATCTTGTGAGTGGGTGGCAGTCTATTCTTTTCTTTCTAATTCTGATAATTTTCGCATGGTTATAAATTCATAGTTCATTTAACTACACATGAAAAAATAGGTAACAAATGAATTCTAAGTAAAACAATACATTGAGAAAAATTAAAAACGTTTTTACGTGTTAAAAGATGTCACCCCAGAGCCAATTTTTTCAATAAAGTTTCAAAAAGACCCTCGATGAAAATGCCACCTACCGATTCTTTTCCATTCTACATGTAACAATAACTCCCTTATAGAGGACCTTCTTTTACTAAAGGTCCAGTTCCTCCATTTTACAAGGACCCGTTGATCCGTTTGACTTTTAAAATGGGCATTTTCTTTCATTTTCTTCTAGATTGTTTTATTAGAGGCTCTGCCGTTTACCTCCCTCATATACTAAAAAGCCCTCTAAAAATTGTTAACCCCTAAGATATTGATCCACAGGATTCTTTTATCTGAAATAGTGGTCATTAAACTTCCGGAAGAACAAAATAAGAATGAAAATAATATTTAAGTTGTTACATTGTTTTGTAAAATAGAAAATTTAACTTTTCATAAAATTTTGACAATATTCAAATTGTTTACTATTTAAAAAAATGGAATCATTTAAATAAATTACATAAATATTATACAAGAAATTAAAATGTAGAAAACCTCACGAAAAAAACTCATTTTTGTTATATATCTTTTATGCCATATTTTACGGTACAGTTTAGAACTTTTATTTATATAAATTGTTGTTAGTCACCTAGTTACATTTTATTAATAACCGGCGACTTATTCAGCTATTTTGCCTATTTACTCATAATTAATATAGGCTATTTTTACAACAATATGTTTGCAATATTCATTCATTCTTTTCTCCAAAGTGAATGACTAATACAACGAGGAAATTGTCCCCCTTGTCACCAACCAATAAGCATTCAGCTACCTGCGAAAGATGTAGTTTTCAAATGCTATTAGCTATAACCTCATCTCGTGATGCGACAATCTTGCAAGCGAATATATTACTTATAAATGTTCCCCTACTATAATAGTTTAGTGTGATGTAAGAACGCTGTCGGTAGATGCTTTAAGTTTCTTTTATTCTGTGTTTCTCTCCGAGTTGAAAAGTAATTTTTCGCTCTCTTTTATAATGCGAATGCCGAAGTCTTTTAAATTGGGAAGTTATCGACCTATATTTTCTAATGATGCTTGCAAATCATGTAAGTCTATTTATGAATTTCTTTCTAAATACAATTTGGAGTCGGTGAACTTTGTAAATATTTAAAAATCATTTTCATTCTAAATATAAAACTTTTCTTCTCTCATTTAGAAAACAAAAATCTTTGCCCTATATTGTATAATATTTTACATTATAATACTGTATATTAATTTGTAATTGAAAATATAATTAATTTGATTATAAATTTTGATAATCAAATTTTTACATAAAATTCCCTACGTAAACAATTTCTAAATTGAATATAATATCGTATTTTTTAAATAATTATTTATTAAATTTTATTTCGTATAAACTGAAATATTTTTAAATAATCATATCGCATAAAAGAACGCAAATATATTAAAACTATTTGTAACTTATAACTATTAATTTTAGATTCCATTAATTTCTCTTAAATATAAATTCGATGGAGAGAACAATTTTCTAATTTGATGAATGTAATTAGAATGTAAAAACTTGTATTTTTAAAGATTTATGATTCATATATGTTACGGTTTCATTTCTAAATCGCCGGTTCTGTTTCATCTTTGAACGCAATATGATTGATTAAAGAAATAAATTTTCGAGAATAAGAATATTTTCTATTTTTTTGACCAAGAACAACCTTTCATAATCTAACTATTAGTTGGTATAATGCGTCTGTCTAATCAAACAGACAACTTAATATTCTAAATAGCTGAGATCCAATTGAAACAGTTCAACTATAATATTCAACTTCAACTTCTTTTTTGTGCTGTATACGCAATTGATTTTCAAACTCGCTCCTAATTTATTATTTTAAGATCAACATTATTATAACATGTAAGATAATTATGTAGATATTATATATTATTTAATTATAAGTTTTAATTATAATAATATTAAATATTAATAACGTACAAAATATAAACTATATTTAAGCATTAATTTTAATTAAAAAATACTAATTTTTAGAATAATTTAGTGAGTATCAATTATGTATATATCTTATCAATTAAATAAAGTAAACAATATGATTAATTAAATTAGTGGTTTGATTTAAATTTACCTATAAATTACTTTTAATTATTTCATCAAAAGTAATTCTGTGTTAGACAGACATGAATGTATAATATGTGTTTGTTATTATTAAAATATATGTCACACGATAATCCAAATTATAATTATTTATTTACCTACTTTTAATCTTTATATTTTGAAGTAAAAAGTCCGTTAACTTGAAACAGAATACTTTAAAAAAAATCACAGAATATGTTTGTTGCGTCAAAATAAATCCAGATACAAGATGCGTATAGTTAATATTTTTTCCCTTTCAAGTTGGAAAGCGTAGTGCTATATAGATGACCTCAATTTACGGTTCATAAGAGAGACGTAATTTATGTTATTAGCTTATATTTAATTAAATGTTTGCGATAATTAAATTCATAAGACTTCTTTCTATCAATATGACCGATTTAAATTCCTCTAATTATAGACAAAAAGTCGCCCAGAAGATCTTCTACAACCGCTGGTGCAGCCACAGCCGGAATAGTTGCTCTGGTGGCCGGAAGACTCAGCACTGACGACAATATTCCCATTCCCAACGTCAGAGCAGGCAGCTACTCCGCCAAATCGCTCTCCTCCTCTCCTTCAAATCTCAACAAGGCCAAGGCTCTCTATGTCACCCCATCAATCGAAATATCTTCCTCTGATCCTCAAGAGGAGAGCTTTCTAAGCATCCCACAGGCTCCGCCCATTCGCCGAGGATCTCATCTAGATCGTTGCAGTCCCTTTGCTAATAGCGGAAGTAATCAACTGGAGTTCGACCGGCGAAGACAACGTTCGGAGGAGATCATTCGCGACTCACCTGGTATCCCCAACAATCAGGTCAGCTATTACAGCGCAAAGAATCGTTCGCGCCGCCAACTTCACCGGGAAAAGCCGGTCATGGACGAGTTTGAGTATTATTGTCAATTAGCTCACTCGCCCGGACGCTCTGGAAGTTCGAGTCCCCCTTCACCACAGGATCCCGCACCCGTGTCTCCGGCAATCCGACCCGCTCAACCGTTTCTGTCACCACCGAAGAATCGACCCCGAAGTCACTCCATGCTCTCAACCAGTCCAGAGGAGATATTCAGCGATCCAAACTTTCCCCTCGTCAAGACAAGTTTCCGGTCCCGTTCCGTCAAAGAGCGTCGGTGCAGTCGAGCCACACTGCTTGGGCAAAGTGAAGACTCTTGCCTAGTCGTCCCCACCGAGCCCATCATCCACCTCTCGGCGCCGGGGGAGCACAACTCTAGCAATCTGGAACAGCAGCACCTGTATAGAGTGCGCAGCTTCAAGCGAACGTCCAAAGGGGTCGTCAGCCAGGGGGACACGATTCGCACAATCAGCAGCAACACCAGTATGGAATCTTGTAACTCAAGTAATGCGGTTCTCAGTGGGTCTGGCAGTATGCATGATTTGGATAATTTGTTAGTCCTCCCACAAGTGCCGGGCATTCGAAAGGCGAGCTTCCAAGGCGGCTACTCAAGTTCCCCCAATGGAGAGAAGGTGACCCCCAGCGGAGCTGTGTTTTGTATTCAGGTGATCGGGGCACTTGGAGTCGGAAAATCAACTCTATGTCGTCAATTCATGACGTCTGAATATCTTGCTGCGAAGGATATGCGTAAGTGAAACAATTTTATCTCATTTTGTGTGTCGTGTGTTACTTTTAACCGAATTATTTTAATCGCAATAAAATCGTAAAAATGAGTAAAAAGGAGTTAAATGATTTAAATGAGTAAAAATTAAAATGAGTAAGTTCACACACTAATTAAATTTTATATTTAGAATTAGGTATTATTCAAAATAACTCTGAGACCTATATTTAGCAACAGAATAATATTATCCACAATTAATTGCATATAGATGTCAAATTAAATTGTAAACTTTAAATTAGAAAAATATTTATTATAACAATTTTTGTTCGTCCATTTTACTAAATCTTGGACAATCTCTAAACCAAAATTATATAATACCCCGTATCAATTTAAATATTTTAAAAATATTAATAACAATCTTTTATGGCTATACAGACACATTCTACGTAGGATATCTTTAATATATAATAATCGAAATAATTGCAAGAATAAATAATAATAACATTAAATAATATTATGGTGACACTTCGTATGTGAGTCAATCCAATATTACAAAATTAATTCATTGATTTTAAAATTGCGTAAACGATTTCACTGCGCTTCTAAAATCTACAGTAAATACTTTCCAAATAAAAGAAAAAAAATCGTTAAGTTTTATGAACAAAAGTAACTTATTAATTAATGCTTGCTTTCACCTATTTCTGAGTACACACGACTATTTCCTAAACGGTTTTATTCATTTAGATTTTAATATGATTAGTAATGTTTTATTTATAAATAAATTTGAATTATTGAAATATATATATATATTAAAATATTACGGGATCCGACAATAAATTACAATATTAAAGTATATTCCAGATGTATATATACGCATAAACATATATGTCATTTCGTAAAAATTTCGTTTTTACACTATATATTTTCAATATAATATATATTAATAGGGCTAAAAATGTTTTAACAGATACCATATACTATTAACTTACAATAGACAAATATTATTGCACATCATTTATCGGATAGCAGTTGATAAATCGATTACTTTTATTAAAAATTATTTATTAAAAAAACGTACCTATTGCATATTATATTGTAGTCAAAAGAGTATGGTGGCTGCACATTTATGCACTCTGATTATTACGAGTATGCAAGCATTTTTAATAAAAGTAACCGATTTATCAAAATCCATATATTTTATTTGCATACTGCTGTCCGATAAACGATATGCAATAATATTTGGTATTGGAAGTTAATGGTATGATATAATATGTGCTCAAAAACACATATTTTGATAGCGCTATATCCTTTTTAGCCACATACATATATTATTGAAAATATTTAGTGTAACAACTATTTTTCTACGAAACGCCCTTGATATAAATGTATCAATATATATTTTTCAATTATAAAAGACAGAAATAAACCTTTGTAATCCCTATTGAACTATTAAAAATATTTAAAGAAAACTAAATGTAAAAAACAATTAAATTCCTTTCCCATAATGATTATTCAATATTTCTAAAACTTTTAAATTATAAAATACGGACTAAAAAATCGCTTCTTATAAATATACTAAAATTAATTAATTATAATATATAAAATTATATTTTGTAAACACAAAAATATTTGATCATAAGGAACAACATCAAATATCAATTGAACACTTTGATATCATTGTATTTGAATGGCATTAAGTGCAATCTTTTGAAATAATATTTATTTTAATGTGTAAAGCTCTGTAGCATTCTTTCAGTTGTTGCCTTCATTAATTTAATTAGTATTTTCTAATTGTGTTCAACAAAAAGAATTCTGAAACAAAACGGATCTTATGAAAAATGTAAAACGAAAAACTGTCTGGCCTGAATATAGGAGTTAAATTTAGCGAGAACATGAATAAATACTTCGTTTTTATATATATAAATTATTTTATTATTCTAATAAAAATTTATATATTTATATTAAACATTTTTAATTTCAGCAAATGAAGAAAGTGAAGAACGATTTGTTTCTGTCCGACTTGACGGAGCAGAATGGAATCTTATTTTCTTGGACTCGGTGCACAATAATGACAAGGATCCAATGGTGAGAGACATCATAATTTAAGATCCAATATTCTCTTTAAAAACGTTTACTTCATGATGTCCAAAGTAGAAGTCTACTTTATTTGGAAATATCAATCAATGTATTAAGAAAATAATAAGAAAAATAATCAACCCTGGCATAATTAGAACGAAGCATAATAGTGTACCCTAATTATATCAAACCATAATATAATATTGTACCCTTATTTCGTACCCTAAATAAACCGAACCCTATTTAAATAAAAATATAAATTTTAACACTACTATCTACTTCTTCCCAACCGTTTAAGAATGTTGAACTATTGGACAGTGTTGATGCCTACATGGTCGTCTATGCTATCGATGATCACGCCTCCTTCACCATTGCTCGACAAATTCTACACGATCTCTTCGGAGAAGTGAAGCGGTCATCGACCCTATTTTTAGTCGCAAACAAGTCGGATTTAGTTCGCGGTCGAGAGGTACCCAACGAAGGTAAGCTGAGCTGTCTTTAAACTTAATTACGATTGAGAATCATACAGCCCACCCCTGGATGTCCATTAGGGTTTTTAATTAATTATACATTGAAAAATGATCGAGAATTTGAAAAAGATATTTTATTTCGTTATCACATTTTCATGTTGTTTTCTAGAATTATTAGCATAAGCGACACTTTTAATTGTAATCTAATTCCTATGGAAGAAACCCGTTTTTATGAAATATAGATATAAATTAAATTTCTTAACTCATATAATATGATAAGTTTTACAATTGCTGAATTAAAAAAAAAAGATATAGAATATTTCCTTTTTTTACTTTTTAATTTATGCGAGATATTGTCTTTCCATATTTTTATTCCAATTTTTTTATTGAAAAAAAAGAGTTTTCCGAGTGCATCACTAAGTACACCTGTATCTTTCCTTTCTACAGTCGGGAAGGATCTAGCAAATATCTACCAATGCAAATTCTTGGAGGTGTCAACTGTTCTCAATCACCTAGTCGACGATTTGTTGGTTGGGGTTGTTACACAAATTCGAAACCAAATCTTACAGGTAATCGTTTTCGTTATTTGCTTTCTCCTATATCTCAATATTCTATGAATACAGTATTGTTTATTGTATTGGGAGGTTATATAATTTGTAATGGAATAACTTATACACAATTCTATATAAACGACAGTTATTGATTATCACGTTACCCAAAGCTATTCCTAACCTACTTCACTTTGAAACAATAAACGATTTTTATGTATAATTTTGCCCATAAATTATTAAAACAATGTTTAATAAAAAATGCTAATTTTAGATTTTGAACTTGCAACTATTTATAATGGATATATGTTGTACACGCAAGAGAGTTATCTATATGTAGCATTTCTGATGCATCAATTGTAAGGGATTAGGAAGAATTAATTGAGGACGGGCATTCTTCAATATAGTGAATAAAAGGAAAATGTATCATTATATTCCCGCTAAAAATATCGAAAATATCCGTATTTCGTATATAATATCTAAATATATTCAAATATTCCAACTAAAAATTTTAAAAATTCAAACTATTATCAAACATAACCATGATATCACAATAATTATAAAATGATAAATGTTATGATGAATTTTAGGTTGAAAAAGAAAAACAGAAACTGCAGAAGAAACATCGTGGTGAAAGCGTTTACAGTCGATCCCCAGGAACCAGACTTACCAATTTCCTAAGGAAGCACTTCTCTACGAAATCCTGCGAAAATCTGTCCTGTAATCAATTTGCCAAGTGTCCTCATATAAATTGACATAACTATAGGTCAATGTTTTCGATTTGAAAAAAACCAACTCAGGCCGATTTTCCATTTTTCTTGTTAACGCACAACGTTTTAAAAATAAGTATTATAAGTTTAACCTTGATGTAGGGAATCACCACTCCTTCACCTACCTTCACTTACCTTCCCGAAATCATGGAACACAATATGAAACAACGGCATAAAGAAATGTTATACAACTTCAATTCAATCTTTTTGTCTAAATCTCTTTATTCTATTGTATATAGTAGAAAGTAATTTTAGTTAAAAAAATATTTCCTATAAAAGATGACATTTCCATATTTCAAACTACGGATTTAAATCCTCCATATTTCCTTTTTTTATAAATAGAAAGCTGTCTGTTATTTCTGCCAATCCAATGTTTAAAAAGTTTATAAGTAAATTCAGGACATTGAAATGTTTCGTGTCATATATTCAAGTTATCTATCTTGGGAAAAATTTGTTTCATTTTTAAAACAATTTCAATTAACGTAAATTACTTGTGTTTTTCCTTTCTATAATCTGAACTTAGTTTTGTATATGAAATTTTATTTTTCAATTGTAAAGAACTTTTAAATTTTTGACCTATTTGCAAATTTATAGGTCTAGACACCATTTTATAGAAATTCATTTTTGCATATAAAGTTAATTTTGTATATTACAACAATGATATTGTATTGTATTATATTATATTATATTATATTATATTTTTACTTTATTACACTTATAAACTGCACATGTGTTTTATACGTATTACGTAACACGACTTAAATGAACTGTCCTTTTCAGACATTTATAAGAAAAAACGTTATTGATATAACAGCTACTGTAATTTTACTTGTACACAAAAATAAATATTTTATATGATGATAAATTTATCTTGTTTTATATTTTCTAACATAATCGCGAACATATATACTTATTATATTTGTGTTATGCGGTTTAATTGACGTAAAAATGCGTTTATACTATATAAAGAATCGATTAAAGAAAATGTATTGATTAAAACTTTAACGAAAACATGGCTTCCTTTAAGACTGGACAGTCTATTTATTTTATTATATACTATAGAATTACAGATTTAGCAGACTGTATAGCAATAGTCGTTTACTAGAAGAAATAATATTTTTTATTTTGAAGTAATATATTATATTTAATGAGATTATTTCTTTTAGGTATCTTATATCATTTATTTATTTATGCATCGGTTACATCAGTTTCTTTAGTTGTATTTTTAGATAAATTAAACAAGTTTACATTTGGACTGAGACATTTAGTGTTTGTTGAGACATCCGAAAGTGTAGCCTTATAAAAAAATTGATGTAAAAAATGAATTTCGTTGACTGGGAATAAAATTACACAATTGAAATGTAGGTAAACTTTGAAGAAATAGTTCAACAAAAATGTAATATCCAATGACTAATTGCAAAAAATAAAATTTTTAATAATTCATGTAAAAAAAATCGGTGAATTAAAATTTTCAAAACATAATATTGGTTGACAAGGTTGCTGCTCTTATTTATTCCTTTGATGAGTTTTGCATTTAAATTAAAAAAAATATAGTTTACAGTTAAAAATTTTTATTCCAGTAATTGGTTTTTCCTTAAATATTAATTATAATTTTTAAATACATCAGATTTAAGAAATTTTAAAAAACGAACTCGGTAAATCTTCTTCAAAAATATTCGGTTTGATTAGATTAATTTATTTTAGTCAACATTTTGTTTTATCATTTGACATTAAACAAGTTTTGTTCATTGTGAAGAATATCGGTTAAACACGCCCATCACAAGTTTTTAAACCTTTTAACGACGGTTTTTTAAAATCCATAATGCAAAATCTTAGCGCAACAATAAAAAAAGTTCACTTTGTGCTATCTTATATATCAAGAAGAGAAAAAGACAATTTTATGAATTTTGTGAATTTGGTTAAATGAATAAATTAATTCCCCCGTTTTAATATGTGTTGTTTAAAAATGTAAAGAGTGTTCAAAAAATGATTTAGTATATAATATATATATATAATATACGATTAATAAAATTACATAATTAATAATTGGATATTAGTATACACAATGAAGCAATTCAAAAAAAAATTGTGATAAATATTTTTGAAAAAGAATTTAGTGTAATCTTAACTAAATTGTATTAACTGACTAAATATTTGTACATATAATAAAAAATTTGAAATTTAATATCCAGGGTTTCCGCATTTAATCGTAGATTAATTTCTAAATTTCTAAATTTCTGAATTTTCCTCCATAATTTGACTTTAATATTTTGTATCATGCAATAGAACAATATGAATTTCATCAATAATAAAAATGTTCACTAGCATGACAATTAATAGAAAAAAATTCTAATTTAACATAACAAAATGTTCGAGAAATTTTGTCCCAAAATAGTTTGGGTTAGAAAAGAATCTGTCATTCAACTTCCTGATCAAAAATTCCATTAAATCTATTTATAAATGCTATTACTGTTATAATTGTAATGATATTTTCCCGAAAAGTTTGAAAATGTATGTCACTATAAAAAATAAAACTATTCTAAACAGATTTACCAATACCAAAAGTTTATAAATTATCAAATTTCGTTTAATACTTTGTAATAAAAAAGATTTATAAATTTAGGGATAGCATATTAATTTTGATTTAAATTTTATATTTTAATTATGTCTATGATTATTGTAAAGGTTAGTCATCAAATTTTGGAAAAATGGTTAAAAATTCAAACTTTTTTATTAATTTGCATCCATTAGAAGTATATTCATATTGATAGACAAAAATTACTCAGATGATATGAATAAATTGATTAGAACTTACATTGGACATTTTAAACGGACACTGAATAAAATAAAATGAACAATTTAATAATTAATAATCAGTAATGCTTTCAATATATTTTTATTCCTGACAACATACTATTTTGGGATTTCAATTGTTTGATCATTTTTCAAGTGTTCAGATCATTTTTTTGTATTTTAGTGGTAATAATTAGTATAAATAAAGTGTTTCGTATTATGAATACTCATTTATATTAATAGTGCACTGAACAACTTAATCATAACTTGCCTGTACATTGAGTAGGTGGGAAGTTTACACAATAAATGGCTTAAAAGGTCGCATGCTGTACTATCTCTTGATGATTCATATTAGAACTATAAATTTACGCCTTAACTATTAATCAACACTCGGTAACCATGACGAATAAAGTAAAGTTGTCGTCTTCCTTTTGTGTAATATTTAGAGAGGAAAAAATCATTTTATCGTGAGTCATAAGTTCACTTTATCGATATATTAATATATCCATATACAATTTTACAGCAAAACATTTAATTCTGCTCCTTTATTCTACGTGTTATGTGTATTGGTGTTTTATTTTATGGAACAACGTATGTTGAGAAAAATTGACTTGAATTGTAGGAATTGGTATACTTACCTCCATTGAAAGTTGTGCAAAGCGTCGATGTTAAACGCAAAAAATGATATTTTTAGAACAACTAAAAAGATGACACAACCGATTGTAAAAATTATCTCATAGAAATAGTCTAAGTGAATTTTGAATGTATAATATTCAAAAATTATCGTTTAAAAATATATTATATGGAATCAACGGAAACTATTCAAATAGATAATATTAATTATAATTGGGATTAGCTCTCTGAGTATATTTGAGAATATTGGAATATTTCATATTTCTCTTTTAAAAATGTTTAAAATGCTTGTATTAATTTTTTGAAAACGTTCAGAATTTAAAAAGTAAATTATATTGATTCTTGGATTTTTTCTTACATTTTTATGTGAACATTTGCATTGTTTAATAAAACTTATGAAACTTATTTGTGTTTAAATTTATTTCAAATATGAAATAGTTATTTAAATCCAATAATTCTAATTCAACAGATAAAGGAAACAGGTCTCCCGTGCTCAAAGTTCAAAAATAAATTTGTCAAATCATTTCAAATGCGAAATTAGAACATGAAAGGTGAATGCCACAAATAATTATTAGTTAATTAAATACAGTTCTACAGACGAATGAACATCTCATTTGAAATAAATATGCAAGAGAAAATTGATATTGTATAATTAATTGTTTGCGTTTAAGCTATCATGATCAGAAATGATTTAAAGTGACGCACTTCAATTTAATCTATATATAATTATCCATACAATTTAATTATGTATAAATTGGCTAAATAATGATTCTTTTTTCCTTTTACAACAAGTATATTTTTAGAGAAACGTCCTAAAAATCATATTGATAAGAAATCAAAAGCGATTAAGGAACGGAACTTACCTTCAAACGAGACATTTTCTTTTATGTAAGATTATTATATTCTCATGGATAATTCATCCATAGTTTTCATCAAGATAATTAAAAGATAACCGAGCTTTTATAATTCAGTCCGTCTCAATTGTAATAATCATACAATAAATATATCTAAATCCCACGTGGAAGACTGAGCATAATAATCTATCTAGAACAAGATAAGTCGAATGCGTAATAATAAAATAAATATAGTCAAAACGGACAAATTTATATGTTTCACATCAGAAATATATTATGGAATAAATATATCTGCCATATTCAATATTAATATTTTGTTAACGTCTGCGGTATTTATCTTTACATTCCTAAACAATTCAATGAGTTCTTAATTAACCCCCCCCCCCCATTTAAAACTATAACTTGAATTAATAATTATTCTATTTTTAATAATTCTAAATGATGTAATATAAATTATAATATAAAAATTCAAAAAATTGTAATTTGTATTGTTTCTTCAATTGAAACTCTGGCGAAGATATGTACCGAAATGTTTATTAATCCTGTAGTTTGTAAATTTTGTATACTATACACCATAGGTTTTTTCAAAAAAATATTTAAATACTTATAGTTTTATAAGTTGATAAACAATTAAAAAACAACTAAAAACAACGTTTTTCAAAGTAGTAATAGAATCGTTTATTCAACGTTAAATTTTCAGTTAAAATATTAATAAAATTTGAAATTCCTTTAGATAATTTTTATCAGAAAAGGGACAATTTTATTCCTTTATTTATAGTTTTCAGTTCTGTCTTCAAACTAAGTTCTGACGTCAGTTTTTCAAAATCATATTAAAATTATCTTTCAAAATTCAACAGCATTAAACTATTTTTATCAAAATAATTATCCTCTTTCTATGTTTATTTAGAACGCATAATGTATATAATTACCTTTTCAAACAACAATATTTCAGAGTTTCTCAATGTAATCCTTCAAAAATAGTCTTGAAGATTTAAGGTTTAGCTTCAATTGCCCTTATTTGCACTTATGAACCTTTCAATTTTTTGATCTGCGTGTGATGAGAAATATTTTATTTTCAATGATGATGTTACAAATGCCTGTCTATAATCCAGTTTATAAATATCTATTTATAGACCACACGCTTTGCGTTAATGGAAGCTTAAAATGAAATGGCCTTTTTTTTGTGATGTCAAATCAATATTTATATTGCCAACATAAACTTTTCAAAGATATTGTTATAATAAACATACTAAAATTTAAAACTGTATCTATAATATTCCAAAAATAAATTTACAACATCGTCGAAAGATAATATGTAAATTGTGAAGAGCGATTGTAAATTATAAATTATAAACATATACTTTTCCTTATTACTTGGTATAATATTTAAAACTGAAAAGAAAGAAAATTAGTGCATTCTATTCATCCAAAACAAAGTATAACTAAAGAAGAACATAAGAAAAGAAATAAAATTTACATATTTATAACGATCACCTCAAAGTACACTAAGTATACAGAAAGTACATAAAATTACAATGATTTGATTAATTGACAAATTTGATGTTTTGATTAATTGACAAATTTTTATGTTATTTTCATGAATTTTTAACTTATTCAGACTTATTGATCTTATTTAACAAAGATTTGTGATTATAAAAATGAGTACATATAAATGGTATTCAACATGCAGGAAGTGTTAACCTCCCAATTTTTTATAATCCGGAAAAAATTGGCGTATCTATTGTTCACTGCGTATAAAACAGTCTTCTGTGTTGCGAAGGAATTAAAATTAGAAACTGTTCCTTCTATAATGTCCATTCTATATATAACAAATCTTCTGTCGAGTATCGGAAACCCTGAAATGTACTGAAAAGTTCATTTCGCATGATGATGTCGTACTTTATTTCATTTCTGATCCGCAAGAGTGATCCCAACAGATTTACTGCTGTATTGTCATATTTAAAATTGTAAACATGATGTGTACAGGAAATGATGAAGACTTTATCAATAATGAAGGTATCTCAGGTTGTCGAAATTATTGAAAATAGAATATCTAAATTAGTTGCATATTTCAGATGAAAAAGGACACAATGTTTCATCGGCCTGAAAAGGGGATTCGAGTACTTTGAAGTTAGTTGAGTTGGGTTATATATAAGTTTGTTTTTATTTAGCCGTTGTGATCAAATATGACAATAAACAACCGTAATGTTATAAATACTTCGAATTAATTTTTAATTAGGTCAATCAATCTTTCTCGTCACCAAATTTATGAAGATGTGATCCATCTTAACATCGTCCATCACCGAAGGCGGTGTTATAATATCTCGGTAGATCAAACTCTCCATTCTTTAGTATCAAAACTTCCTCAATTAAACTTCCTGTCTATTCGCTTAAGTGGATTGAAGGGGATATAATATACTCTCTATAATTAGCTAATGCGGATGAGAAAATTTCTTCCTGCTCAATGTATCATCAAACAAAATCGGGCGGATCATGTTGAAAACCCCAATTGTATGAACCGTCTTGTAACAGATCACAGACCATGGTCCTGGCACGGCGAAACTTGAATAAAAAGTGGTTTTTGTAATTTATTAAGAGAAATATTTATGGACGTAATTTCTTTAAACTGTTCAATAAATTTGATTTTTTCCCTTATTTATGATAAAATACTGTATACAAACGTATACTTAATGCAACGCAATACTTTAACTTACATTAACGCATCAAAATACTTAACATGTTGTAACTGGTATAGTACTTCCATATATTATGAAAAGAAATGTATGTGTACTGATAATGAATACACTACAACCTTCTAATAAACACAATTTGTTAAGACTTTGTTTCCGATGCAAATAATATATTCGAATTTCCTTTAAAAGTACAAAAAGTTTAGTTATATTACGAACTTTTATCAGCCCACTTCAAACATTTATTATTATATTCTGAGATTAGAACTGTACCTTTTATGTTGAGATTGTAAAAGCATTAATCAGTTGGAAGTTAAGTATAAACCAAATAATCTTGTTTTTTGGACTAACTTATACCCCTGGAAGTGATAACTTATTCCTATGGAAACAACTGGATACATTGTACCTTTGTTTTTCCGTTATTTCGTCTTCTAAACGTTTCTACCTCATTGAGTTTGCAAGTCTTGTTCATCTAAGTTTTTTATAATTCATAAAAGGATATCTAGCTAAAAATAGAAAGGTTCACGTATATTGAACGAGCGCAGTCGTCTTCTTTTAAAACTCTAAAGTTCTATCCTTAAATATCAATTTTGCCTACTTTCTGATAATAATAGAATATGCGCAAGACGTTACGCATGAAACATTTTACAGGTATGTGGGGGCATTTTAAACAATTCAATATCAAAACGTAATAATATATTTAAAAACCAAATATTTATGTTCAAAAATGGACGTTTTGACTATATTGTTGATTTCTATTTAAAAAACTATTTTTAGCATCGAATACAATTTTAAAGTAGCATCTTCAAATATCTGCATATATTCAATTTTATTTTTTTTATTTTTAAAAATACCAATCGATAATAAATTTAACTTGCTATTAGTTAATTATTAGAACTATAACATTACATTAATTTCATTATTTGTTATAGTTTCTAATATCCTTTTAATCTCCAAAAAATTAAATAGCAGCTAAATGATTTGGATGCTGGTTTACAACACCATTGGTCTCAATCTGTTGTGATTGCTCAAGTTGAATATCGCCTTCTGGGTTTGTGAATATAGTTTAAACCATTTTTAGAGCATAAAAATTAATAACAACAGTGCGGGTGAAGATACCCACAAGGTTAATGATCCCATTAAGAAATGTATGATATTGATAAAGTTGATTTTTTAATCTACTTGTTAAGTAATAATTATATTTCGTCCTATTTTGATACACTTTGCCATTTAATTCTCTTCAATTTAATTGCAAATTGATCTAAAAATAAAAAGCAGGCAAAAGAATTTTTTTAAATTTTAAGTATATTCAAGCAAACAAAAATGATAATTAAAAATATGATATCATCTCAAAGCTAAGAAAATATAACATTCTATTACTGCTGAAAATCAATAAAAATAAAAATTTAATTCAAAATTTGATAATAGTGTATCTTATTCCACTAAATTTATCCACTGTCTAAAAGAAAATCTATTTTTCCATGATGCATAAAAAAATATGAAAACAGATCTTTTAAGTGCTATCTATTAAAGAAATAAAAACAAATTATCGATTATGGCTATATTTGGAGTTAAGTTTTGCTCATACTGAAATGATAACAACTAATTCTGTAGTATGGCGTGATTGATCGTAATTAATGTCGTTTTTATAGCTCAATACGCTTGTAAAGTGAATTTATGGTTTTGGAATATTCTATTGAATTTCCTCGCGTGTTTAAAATATTTCAAACGATTGTAAGGCGAGTGTTGGTTTTGGGGTATTGTATTGTATTGTAGGGAAATTTAATTAAAATATTTGTCATGCAGTTATTTCACGGTATACAGCATATTTCCCCCACATGGAATTATCAACTGAAAAGATGAGTTATTTAATAGAAACTTTGATAAACAATATAAACAATATAAGTGCTGTGAAGATCACGAATACATATACAAATTGTCTGGCTAGAAGATACTCTCAGCCTTCGCCATGTACAGGGTATTGCAGAGTAATTTGCAGAGCGGACTCACACCGATAACCTTCGGCCATTTTATTGGGTGCTGCACGCAAAGATGCTATTGCAAACATTAATCAACGAGCTTTTTGTTCTGTTACTTTCGTAGAAACCCAGAAGTCGCTGAAATAATTAAACTTTTCAATATTCCTCAAAAATTTCGTTTCAGTTAACAGTTTTGAAAGAAATGATGTCGTAGTATTTCTCTATAGTAAGTTGATGTTTGGAAATGGACCAATATTCAATCACGTATTAAATGGGTAACGTGTAATTATATATGGATCCGCAAGAAAAATGTCACGTTTGATAATTTTGTGTTAAATACAATTTTAGATAAATTTGAGAAAGGGAACCAGATGAATTTGATAATTGAGAAAATTTTTGGAAGTCATTCATAAGGATCTGCAGACACGAATTATGTAATAATATGTTTAATACAGTGTCATATAGTTGTTTATATAATGACAAAACCAAATATTGAAGCCACAAAATAAATCTTAACAATTATATCAATGTTTTTAAACGATTTCGAATTTTTAAAAAATGAGTCGTCGGTGAAAGCCTGAAATTCACAAAAAGATTTTTATTGTTTGCATTTTTTTAATACAAATGAATTAGAATTAACTGAATTTCATTTAACTTTTGCAAACACTCGCCTATAATAAATGAAACTTTTTGAAAGTTGTGGAAGATTTATCTAATATGCCAAAAGTTGGTCAGCTCAAACCTAAAAAAAATGAAATAAAAAATAAAGGTTATCTCAGTTTTATTTAATAATGATTTGAGCTTAAAAGCTAACAGAGTTTTAATGTATGAAACTAGGGGAACATTTTGTAGACTGAATAGAGACTTCATTTAGTTCCATTTGTTTTCGTCATTACAATTTAACCTCCCAACAAAGGGTAACCCGGAACTAATTGCAACCAAAACTAAATATCGTTAGCATATTTTATGGATATATTATAATGACATTGTGCTTTTTATAATTTTTCTTAGAGTATATCCGACATGCCCTAGGATGCTTTGGTAGATCTAGTACACAAAATATCAAAAAAGATCCGATAAAATTCATTATCTGCTCAAAAAGTTACGAAGCATAATTTAAAGGAAGCTGGGACACCCGTCAAAATGGCCATACTGCTAACAATAAAATCTATAATATATTTTCATTGGTCAGGTTTAGGACAATATAATGTTTTATAAAACAGAAAGAAACATGATACCAAGCTTGCATTTAAATATCATTTTTAAGGTTATTCGAGGGTCACATTCGATTGAAAAAAGCGAATATTATAATGTATATTTCATAACGATCGCATGACGGATGTTATAACAATAATTGTTTTAATAATGTTATAATGATGACGTCATCACTAAAAATATATAATTTTTTGTAAAATGTTTTCTTTGTATTCATGAAATTTTTATTAGCACATAATAATACTGTAATATTCCACTGTTATAATTATTCAATCAATGAAACTGGTTCTCAGGTATAGATACTACATAAACTTGAAGTAGTTGATGTAATTGAGGAAGAAGAATTTCCCCATAGCGCTATTACTTAACGTAGTAAAACAAACAATTTAACTGGAACAAAATACAATTTCAACAATAGACGCATTATATTCACGTAATTTTCTGTTTTACTTTCAATGATGTCGACTTTGCAATCTCCCCAATAAGGGGAACACGCAAACAAAGGTTTCTTGCACCCGAATTTATTAGTAAGACATCCGGTTTTTGCAATTTACAGAATATTGCAATCAAACAGATATTACCATAGCGGAGCTGATTGGTCACATGATTGGTCACATGATTGGTCACATGATTGGTCACATGATTGGTCACATGATTGGTCACATGATTGGTCACGTGATTGGTCACATGATTGGTCACATGAAGATATAAGTAGAAATGTATCATTGATGGTTTGTCACCCCCCCCTTATCTGCTGCCAAATTATTTCCAAACCGTTGTAAACACGTAGAATGGAATTATGCTGATGTCTGATTACGAAGACCTGAGCCAGTCTGATGAAATCTTGTCATCATTATTCAAAAGTTTTTTCAATGTAAGAATTTTTTTGCGTAGGCCATAAACCCAGAATTTCTATCACACCTCAATATTATTGCTATCAATATCTCCACAATCCATTCGTACAGATTTCTTGTTTCAGAATTTAGAGGAAGATTTAGAATTCTATTTTGGCTCCATCGGTATGTTGAATATTTTAAGGACCTGCGGGTTATTTGTCGCAGAAGAATTCTAGTTATCATGCAGACAATCCTCGACTCCATCTACTAAAGAAATCTACTAATGCGTCAAAAATTAATTCGACTATAGCCTATTAAATAATACACCAATATTGTGTTAAAATATTAAATTAATTTGAAAAAGAATTAAACAAAACAGCCATTCCAATAGTGATGTTTTGGAAGAATTCTTCCATTCTTCTTATTCTTCTTCAACCCCTATATAGCATCAAATTTATAACATATATTATTCATACGTGTAGTACTTAAAATCTTGAAAGTTTGTAACGATATGATTACAATCGGAAGCTTCATAATTGTGAAAAAACATAAAAAATTGGACCTCAAAATTACATAACCTATTTTGGTGATATTATACAATTAAATTGAACAGATAGGTAAAAATAAAGTTATAAAATATTTATTTTCTGCTATTTTAGGGCGCGTAATATGAATTAAAATATTGATAAGTAATCGTTTTATAATCAATATAAATATCTTTATGACATCTTATAATTAACATCTAACATAAATGAGTGCAATTAATAATTACTTGAAGTTAACAATTTATATTAGACATATTTTTTCTAATTAATTATTAATCTAATGAAAGTGATAACAAAATTGTATTCTTTCCATAATGAAAATCTAAAGTTGATATTAAAAATATTTGTTTTTTCATTGCTTACCTTCATACAAAAATATGTGATATTATTTAAAGCCAAAAATAGAAAAAAGTAGGTTAGCTGAAACCTTAAAATAAATTAAATAACAAAATTGACTGTTAGCTCAATTTCAATTAAAAATAATTCGTGTTTAATAACTAACAAAGCTTCAAGGAAGAATGAACGACTTGAACATTAACAAACTTTAGATTTGGATTTTCAATAAATGGGACTTCAAATGGTAAATTTTGAACTAGCCTGAATCATTTACCAATACTAGAATTAGTTTCATGGTTTCCTCATTTAAATTATTTCATTCAGAACTACATTAGGCGATCCATTTTTAATCAATACCTATGCAGTATTTTGCCTTCCGGAAATTCATCATATAGCTAGTGGACATTATAAAAAATGTTTTAACAATAATAAAAAACTAATGGCCCTCGGAATATTTTAAAATTATTTTATTAAAAAAATAAATACACGTTTTTATTTCGCCCGATGAATTGAGTATATAATCTATTTTACCAAATGTACTAAATTTGTACGCCGAATTGTGATGGTGTTTAATCCGCCCTAGGTATCAATTGTGTTTCCAAACGTTTTTATATTATTTTTCTTCATATTTTTAAATTTTATTTTCCAGTAGTAAAATGTATATTAATGTGATTTTCTTTTTTTAATAATTTTTCACTACTTACATAGTAACCTATATAAATAAGAAGCAAACATTAATTAATAAGGAATTTTATTCAAAACCGAGTACATTATCATAATTAATATAAAATTTCAAAAACAAGTAATTATATTTACGCCTTTTTAGACTATTCAATCATTTTATTACATGGCATGTTAACAAAAAAAACATTTTTATAATAATTGCATGGAAATATAAGAAATAACAATGAAGAGCGCAATTAAATAAATCGATATATTAATCTCGTTATTTGTAGTTTCTGAATTATATGTAGTGCGACTATGGATAGAATTACGATAGGAAATCTTTCTAAATAAATATTTTTTTGTTCAGATTTTGGAAAACGTTGACAACCTTATTAGTTGATTGCATTTAATCGTTCAGCTTTATAAGCCATTTTAATATGAAAAGTATAACAAATAGCCCTACTATGTAGAACATAGAGGTTTTAAAAACATATTTAAACATTAAACATATATGAGTAAACTGTCCAAGATCTGTTATAATGTTTTTTAAAATGGCTGTCATGCAATACATATTATGTAAAATATCAGCTTGATCCATTTATTCTATACATTTTAAATACCAAATAACTGCTTTAATTATGATGCATTTTGATAGAATATACCAATTGATAGAAACAAGTATATAAATTATCTAAATACATCATTATTTAAAAAAATGGCATATTTGACTAAAAAAATAAAAATATCGAAAAATAATGTTTTTAGTTAATATCTCAAAAAAGGAAGCCTATCAGTGAGCATCTAACTATATTACCAACAGATAGAAACCTGACTATACTCTATGAGATAGAGTAAGTGAATTATCGAAAACGTTTATAAATCACTCATTGGGCAGAAATTTCTGTGAAGACTGGCTGAAAACCGTCTAACATCATAACACTACTCTATATATGATCACAACAAGTAACCAAAAATATATTTATTTGTTTTAATTCATTTAAAGAATACGCCGCGCACTATAACTTTTTACAAAGATTTATTTTTTTCTTCAGAGTTTTTTTTCGTTTTGATTTTATATTAAAGTAATGATCTTAGTATCTTAGTAACGATTTAACAGGATGGATTCTCTCTGTTTTCGTTGTCGAAAACCAGTATATTTTGGTATGTCATATTATTGTAGTATTCTCTCATTTACTTATTAAATCCAGAGAAATATATATTTTTGATTTTTTTAACTAAAATAAATTGCCATATTCAAATTATGATAACCATACATTTTGATACACATAGGTTGCGATAATATAAACATAGGTTGCAGAATGTTTTAAATAGTATAGTGCATATAGGTAGTTAACTTCATAAGCAAATGCAGTTTTGAACTTTTAATAAGTTTGTGGAAGTCTTGATTTTTTAAAAAATGTATTATAAAGTTTTAAAAAATATTATAATTTTGGAATGTGGTGTTTTTCAATTCATTATTTTTCAATTTTTTTAAAATAAAGAGAGCACAATTTTCTGTATTTTTGGCCCATTTTCCACAATATATAAGCAAATGCAGTTTTGAACTTTTAATAAGTTTGTGGAAGTCTTGATTTTTTAAAAAATGTATTATAAAGTTTTA
>JAUZNC010036658.1:0-14557 GCA_034780395.1 Vannuccia rotundouncinata | reverse complement strand
GGTGTTTTTCAATTCATTATTTTTCAATTTTTTTAAAATAAAGAGAGCACAATTTTCTGTATTTTTGGCCCATTTTCAACAATATATAACATTCTATAATCTTGGATTCATCCTTAGCCTGCATTCATAGGTAATTATAGTGGTTATACAATCAATTATTTTTTTATATAAAAAAAAATAAGAAAACACTAACATTTTATGCATATAATAGACATGGAATGCACACTGAAGTATAGGCTAAACACTAGCAATTCCTTTAAAAATAAAATTAGCCATTTAAAAATAGAATGACCTCTATAAAAATAAAATTATGTCTAGAAAAATAGAATTATCCCTGGTTGAATAAAATTAGGATCATCCATAAGTGTCAAGAAACTTGGCATTTATGAAATATTATAGATGTTAAGAATCATTCTTATCATTTATGAAATAATGCAGGTTTTGAGAATATTTTTAATATTCTAAAATAAAAATATATAATTTAAACAGTGAGGGAAAGAGAGGTAGAGGTCGAAAAAGTGTATATATGCTTTTATAAAAAAGTATTATGCCTTTTTGCCAATATCTAGTAACTAGTAAATAAAATATAAATTCCACAATATTTGATATCTAATAATTCTGAATTCATTCTGTTAACTGTTTATTATTCATAAGTGACAGACAGTACTAGGCCATTTCATGTTTTTGATTATTCAAGGTTGTTTAAGATAACAGAAATATTGACTGGTTCAGTGAGTTATATTAAACATAACTGGTGGTGCTGGTGCCATTGTGGGGTCAATTATTATATGTAACACTGTTTAAATCATGGTCCACATTTTATATTTTCATTTTAATTTATAATTAACAAGACTGCTAAAGCATTGCCTAAAAATATATTCATTAGGTTTAATTACAAATGTTTGAGGTAAATATGTCTACTCCCTATAAATAACAAATAAGGAAATTATTTCAATCCTGTCCATATTTTATTATAAACAAACATCTTGTCCATTTTAATTTTGCAGTATGATAGTTTTTAGCCTATAGTTTATTTTGGAATTATAGTATTTGAAAAATGTGAAGTTTAAAAATAGATTAGTGGCAGAAATGTGTATTACAACATTAAAAATGAGACTTTTTCTGAGATATATATACACAGATTTTCTTAAATATATTTTTAGATTTTGTTCTGAATTTCATGTGGTCACCCTGAATATGATTGTGTCATAAAGTAAACCATTATTGTGAATATCATATTTGCATATAGTAGTGCCACATTTAACAAAATCTTATTTCCATCTATTATATGATATTTTATTTGTTAAATATAGAAATACAATAAAGGCAAATTCTTTTAAATGAAAAGCTTACATGATGGTATTAGGCTAACTCAGTATATTGGATAATATGTTTAAAATTTAATTAAAACTATTTTATAATATTATATTTCATATATTATTATTAACCGCTACTTACTTTTTTACATGTTATTTTAAAAATGTATCAAAACTAATTAGAAACACTTTCTTACTGTAAAAATATAGTCCAAATTTTTACTTTAAATTATTTATTTAAAAAAAATTAAAATATTACAAATATTCTTGACACTTACAATATTTCAATAAGATGGAGATTCTTTACTCCTATGATATTTCATGAAGATTGAGAAGGATTTTCAACTCCTATGATTGTTTGTAATTGTTGAGATTCCAGACACCTATAATTAACATAGAATTAGCACTGGTGACTGGGAAAATAATAATAAAGTTTTTTCAAGATCATTATTACCTGCCAATTAACCTGGAACTTTTAAGAAACTCTATTACACTCCAAAGAATGAATGGGATGAATTTTGCTTTATTGATATAAAACAGGACTCAGAATGTTATCTGTTTATGGACAATAAAAATTTGATGCATCTGGTGGTTTAAGGGAACTTTTATTTGATTAGTGAATTACTTATATTTATAGTAAGCTATACATGGAAGTTATAGGAAATCCATTGGATATTTTTAGAACTTGAAAGCAACAGATTGACCAATAAAGATGGTACTGTTAGTTTTGTTTGAATAAAAATGAATACCTAGTAAATGTTTATAATCAACAAAATAGACAATTCTAATATAATCAAATTGTTTATTATAATAATATAATTTTTCCTACTTCGGATAATATATAATAACATGTGTTCAGTTTCGATAATTATATACAAGGTGGCCCATAAGCCTGTACCCCTTTTGCATTTGTTAAAATAGATTTATCTATACTTTATTAATGTTTTATAGATTAATCCCTGTGTTTTTTATATTCTAAACCAGCTTTGAGAATTTGTGGTTGCAAAGCACAGGAACCCTGATAATGTATAAAATTACAAAAAGTCCTGAATTTTTTAAGACAGGTGCATATATCAATATATATATATATACATATTTGCATACAATTGCATACAAAAAATTTTATTGATAAATCTAAACTATAAAACTTTTATCATTACCAATTAATTTTAAAGGCTCTGTCTTTTTTATAGTTGGGTTGATTGAATTTTATTAGTTCATGTTCAATATATTAGATATATATTACATAACATATATAAACAAGATATATCAGCCCACTTTAACTATATGTCTGTTGACATTTTCAAAGTCACTTGTAATTCTTTAAAAGAAATAGTTGGATTAGTGGGCTGGCTATAATCATTAAGAATAGTAAAGTAATGCACAAATTAATTAAATAGTTTTCAGTCTAAATAAATATATTTTTAAACCTCGATGTAAAGAGATTCATAATATGATTTCATAGTATATTGTAAGGTATTTTAACTTAAGCATGACCATCAATTTTATTTAAAGGATTTGATACTTCTCTCTCTAAAATTAGTAAGGGGGAAAGAGGTAATCAATATCATTAATTTTATTATTAAGCATGTCAAATAAATTTACTATGAAAAATATTTGTATCCTTTACCTAAGCTTAAAAATAATAATTTAACTTCTTTTTTATTGTCATTTTATTTCAAGAATGCTTGTTTACTATATTATATAATATTTCATATTGCAGCAGAAAGAAAGACTTCCCTTGGAAAAGAATGGCATCGACAATGTCTCACTTGTGAGGAATGTGGTAAAATTTTAATGCCAGGGCAACATGCTGAAGTAAATATTCTAATGATGATACAACATATCTTTTAGTTAGATATTTTCCAACATTAAACCAGACATTTGTTTGTTCTGATGATAGAGTTATTACCATTGTAGATTGGTGCGAATTTTTTTTAAAAATATATTAAAGTGGGTTTAATCAGGGTTCATACGGTCCTGGAGTGTCTTAGATAATCAAATGGTCCTGGAAATGTCCTGTTATTTTGAGATAGATCATTGAAAAAATATTTGTATCTTACATTTTTTAGATACTTTTTTGCATTGTTCTATCAATACATTGATAGAACTATTTCTTTAGAACTATGTTTTCCAAAAAAATCTGTGTGATCACAGATGGATTGTTACGAAGCGTAGACATAGCCAATGAATTTGTTTTTAACTCATTGAAAATTCCACCAAAACTTTCCTTTAAATTTTGGAATGTCCTGGAAATGTCCTTAAATTTTATTTTTCAAAAAGTGTTTGAACCCTGTATGGAAATAAAGAAATACATTTGAATAATATATATTGACACATTGTGGTGAGAATCACACCAATTTGAAGAATCATCATTGTTTCACGATTGCTATTAAATAATAAAATCCTTGAACTCTAAATATTTCCATGAAAACGTCCAAGATGAAGAGTGCTCCAAATTTCGAACAGTATACTGACTAAAAACCTTTTTATTATCGTGTCAAAAAACATTTTGTTTTCCATTTGTATTTCAGCACCGCGGACTTCCTTACTGTAATATTCCATGTTATCAACTTCTTTTTGGGCCAAAAATATCAGGGTATGGTATTGCATCAGTTTCAAATAATAAGTTTGGTAATGAAGACAATTGGAAAAAATCTGAAGGATATGATTCTCTTGAAAAGTAAGAAAGCCCACCTCTGCAAATATTTAACCATTTTTCATATAAAACTGTTTTATTTTTCAGAAAGTTTATTATAGAAAAACTGTTACAACACAATGCAAATGTCAAATTGATAGATCAACTGTGTTACAAGGAGGTAATTGCGCTAGCCATGTTTTATGAATTTCCGTAATTTAGGTAGTGACTTCTAGTTTAAAAATTACTGGAATTGTTCAACCGCCTATCAAACTGCAAAATCATTTTGTCTTCAGTCTTAGTGAATTTGAAGCTACCCTTTGTAAAATATATGCTATTCAGCTAGTTAGACGTCTGTTTTGGCTGAAAATAAAGTCATGCAAACTGCCTTCTAATGCGGCTTTAAATAAACATTGACTTTAAAAAGATAATAAGACCCCGCCGGATGTATCGCTGTTTCCATTTTATTTACTAGAACTGACATGATTTCTACGACAGACTAAATACGATGTATACATAAATGCGCTTAAGTTTTGCTAATTTGTGTATTTTTTGATTAATTTTAGAAGTCTAATTTATCATTGTTACAATTTTTGGAAGTATATCTAATTGATAAAGAAAGGTTTACATTCTGTCAAACTTTGGGTGCTCTTCCAAACGATATTTTAATTCTGCTTTTTATTATTTCTTGTGTTTAATAAATGTTTTATGTGTTTAATATATCAATTTAATTTTTGTTATACTATTCAATATGAAATAAGTGCGTTGTATTAATTAAATTGTTTGCAACTTTGATTGTTCTTGCTTATTTTGTCTAGTCCAGTGCGTTTTTGGGAGTCCCTGAAAACAAAATTTAGCCAAATGGAAATTGAGTTATTATTTCTGACTGATATTAAAAGAATTTGATTGAGTAGCTATTACTATCTGCAATATATCGTTTTGAGTTTAGTGTATTCAAGGAGTGAAGCATAACGTCACTCCTTCATAAAATTTAGTTTTCAGGTGTTAATTGTCACATACACACGTATGGCGCTGCACCGCTTAATGTTTATGTAACTTTAATCCTGACTGTCAAAGTTCGGTCAGGTAATAATTATTATCTTTAACCATCTCTGTTGGGTTAACATAGATCAACGGTCGTCTTATATTTGAGGGGCTACTTCGCGTTCATTGGCGGGTCAATCAAACACTTCGAATAGCTCCCTTCTCGCGTCTTCACAAACAGCCTAATGGGAAGGCTTCAGATCAGAGTCCTAAATTTTTCTTCCCAGTGGATCAAGAGGAGGACGATGACACTTCCGCGATGGATGTTCTTCTTAAATCAGTTAATATTGATTAGTATATTATATGTTTAATTTTAGTAATTGAAAAAAGGTAGTTTGTTACATGTTTTTAGCTTTTTTTGTGAATTGTTAATTTTTTTAAATCGTCAGATCTCCTTTACATCTTTCAGCCAACTTCTTTCCAACCCGATTATGATACGGTGACGACTGTAAGAATATCAAGTGGGGACGTCACTTCAGTTGTTGTGCAAACACTTTTGGCAAAGTTTAGGGTGAGACCCGATCATCAAGAAATCCTTTATCAGAGGGTTCTATTTTAAAATCATTTCTTGTATTGAAATTGGTCGAATTATTTTTATATTTAATGTAGCTATTCCGAAACAACTATAGATAGTATAATCAAATTGTATTTATTTTGTATAAAAGGACTCTTTTTTTTAATTTAGGTGAATGAAAATGCGGACAAGTTTGGCCTGTTTTTATTAAGGAAAGACGGTTGTGAGTACACTTTTTATAATTTACTTTCAAATCATTTGCTTATTATCAGTTGCACCGTTTTGTGTATAGTATAAAAAATTCTATCGACGATTAGCTATAAGAATATTTTTAGTCTGGTTGAAATGTTAGACAAGACTGATATAAACTGTTATGTGGGAACTCTAGGATACCGTGTGCTATCTCCGCTTCTCTAATTAGTATATTAATCTGTTACACACTGAAATGTTTTGAAATTTTAGAAATATATGATTTATATTTTATTGAGATTTTTTAATATTAATAATATAGCACAGCCTCCTCCAATTTGGAACAATAGATTTATTAAAGGTTGGAATTAACTCTATAGCGATTGTTTATCTTCAACATCAGTGTTCTATGTTTTTGTATTTTTAGACAGCTCATTGATATCCAAACAGGTTATTTGGTGAGGTTAGACAATATTTCTCTTTTACTAGCAATTCATTTTATTCATGTGCTGTAAACACTAACTTATTGATTTATTGCTCAAATTAATAATCGTTAATCTTTGACGAGTTCATATCGTTCTTGTGAGTGCTTGTATCTGTGTATATAATTATACTCTCCTCGACGCATATTTGGTATGACTTGGACTGCGCTTTTTCACTTTGTTGATATTGTCATACACTTTTTTATCTATAGTTGAGCTTCCTGCATAGTATTGATTAAGGTTACACGAAAATAATTGAGGTGTTCTTATTTTATATCAAACGTGTTGATGATGCAGATAGCTACATACTATCACTACATATTATTGACAACGCATTAGCAGAAAGTCTTTATAAATATCCTTATATTATGTTTTATAAAGATTGCTATTGCATGGTCGCACACGTACTAAAACACTATTTTAAATACACAATTTTAATTCTTTCCACTATGAGCATGTGTAAGTAATTGATTATATCGTCACACATTACAATTAATAGCATACAATTAATACATCTTCCAGTTGAACGTCGGTTAATGCCCCAGGAACGACCTCTTCTAGACCACCTCAACTTTGACGACGCTAAATTTCTCTTGAAGGAAAAGAATGCTGATCGTATGCTCACCGAATCTGTGAGTTAGCTTTCTTATATTGTTCTTACCTTCTGCGGCAATTGGCAATGAATGCATCAATCAATTAAATTTATTCATTTGAAGTATTAACAATCAATAATTGTGATTATGGAATTTTTTAGTAAATATAGATTAAGCCTCAGGGAAGCTGTTTAAACTTTCGTTTTATATATATTAAAAATAGATCTAGTAAAGATGTGTTCCGCTATATAATACTGGTTTTCATTTTTGACACAACAAAGTACATTTACGCACGAAAAGTGTTTTCTTTATTAAATTTATACACATTAGTAATCAAGAGATGTTTTTTTCAGTTGGAGTTGATTAACAAAGAATTATTGCATCCTGATTTACTAAATGGATCGTAACTCTTTGTTGAAAGAGAGACATTTAGTAATATAATTAATGGGGCTGTATGTAATTAGCCACTCAAGGGTCCTTTTACTTCGCTACTTATATTGCCAAAGAAATCTAATCTAGCTTTTATACATGCATAATAATAGTTCAGTACTATTTTATCATATTTAGAATTGTTTTACAATATTATAATACTAGTTCAATTATTCGTTTTACATTTTATCAAATTTATCCAATTAGTGTAAAATGGTCAGAAAATTGTTTTGATTATCTGCTATCAATCATGTAAATATTACAATAATCAACTACCTTACTAACTAACCTGTCAATGATTTAGGTGAAAGATTTCATGACTGTGTCTGCTCATATGCTCCAACAAATGCTCCGATCTCTTGAGGAAAAAGAAACTGCAGAAAAACTGGAAATTATCGAGGGGTGAGGGTTGGTTTGTAGTTCATATTTATATTATATAGAGCGGACATTTGTTTGCAACCAAATGCTGAAGGTTTTTAAAAACTGTTATTGTGTGCATTTTAAAATAATATTGTTATAAATCCTTCCAAGTTTCGCTACTTTGTTTAATTAATAGCGATTTTAGTAACGAGCTCTTAAAAGTACATCGATTTTATTTGAATTAACTCTTGACAGACTTCGAAATTTAATTATTCGATGTGGCGTAAACATTATTAAGTTAATGGGTTATTAAGTCATACGTATTGAAGAGTATAGTGGCGCTCCTTACTGTTCTGAAAAGTTACGTCTTATAATAAAAGTTTTATATTTATTGTATTTTCGATTAAACTGTATTGTAAGTTTATAAAGTCACCTATCAACATTTATATTTCAAATATCTACAACTTAAACGAGCCATTCTGAATTAATTCAATGTAAATACTGCCTACACCGTCTATTTTGGAGATGAATCTCGAAATCAATTTCTCTCTCTCCCACTAATCTGAAATCTGGCTAATGCGGTCTGATTTTATAAATTTGTATTTGTGTAGTAATGTTAGATTAATCGGGTCTTCTTTTTTAAAATATTAAATACATCCTATTAATAGTCATTTTATCCAACCAAAATATGTGTACTGGGTGAGTAAACTATTCGCATGAATACAATAAATGTCATATAATACACAACTATAATAAACGTAGTAGGATGAAGTTTATATGACTCACGACAATTGCTCAGATCACATTGGTTAAGGCGATTGTCCGACGGAGCCAAAATTACAGAAAACTACAGGACAAATCATACGCCCTAGTCAAATGTATTATCTATATACCTTGTTCTACATTCACACCAATTCTCAACTTAATCGAACAATAATATATTAATATACACTTCGTTTTTGGGCGGAGGAAACTTCGTTTTCTGTAACTTTGGCTCGGGCGGAAAATCGCCTTAACCCACATTCTAGATATGGTAGATAACCTCATCTATATACCGTAAAGTATATTTCATGCTATCAATGGGTATGCTATTTATATTCGGAATATGTCATAGACGTAATAGGAACATCTTTGCTTTATGTATGATTAAAAAGACGCTTAGTTGCTTTCCTTTCCTCCCAGTCTTGCTATATCCACCCAAAGTCTATTTGATAGTAGATAGAACAGAAATAGTATTTAGCTTTTTAGCGACGTTTAACGACATAATAGATTATTTTAAAATTTGGGTTTCTCATCTTTCTTTAATGGCTGTATAAATTAACTACGAAAATAAAAAAATTATATCCGTTGTAGACCGTATACTATATATTAAAAGCAACATATCAAATTGTATTTATAAATGCTTTCTGTTAAAAATGGGGTTTAAGTTTGAATGTCATATTTGCATCAAAAATTTATATTTTTAGCTTTTTTATTCCGTATAACTTATGGATGGTATTCTGACATTCAACATACTTTATAAGTGTACTTGTCTTTTCTTAAAATACATAATTAATACAATATTGTTCTTGTTTTTAGGTACTCAAAATTGAAGAATGCAATATGTAAACAACTTTCTATCGTAACTGAAACCTGTATTTAATTTGTGATTTTATCATTTCTAGTATTTTATGACACATAATACGAACATTTCAAATTTTTTCAAGCTGTGCAATATATATAGGTACTATCTTTTATCTAAATGCGATTTGGCGTGTTGTAATCAATGAATGAAATTGAGTTACTTATTTTTTCTTATTTTATTCACTGCAATTCCATTTATTTCATTTATTTAACTGTTATTTATTAGAGTGAATCATAGAAATATAATACAATATGTGTATGAATAGATATTTTACATTGTTTTTACAATGTCTGAATAAGCCTTTTAATTGTCTATATGCATAAACAATGCAATTGTGTGTATTTATATTTATGTTCATTATATAATCCCATACAAATTGTGAAGTGTCCTGTATATACTTGAAATCTTTATGTACACAATGATTAATGATAAGAAAAAATTATTGTTTTGAACATTTTTATATTGACTTTTTCTGTTGTAAAGATTATATTATTTAATATATATTTTTCTATTCACTTGTTTTCGTGATTTTGTAGATTTTTTATCTTTGCGAACCAGATCTGGCTTATATAGATTTTAGCAAACAACTAGTTATATTTCGAAAAATTAACCCCAAAAACAACATTTATTTGTGAAGTGATAATTCAAAAATAATTATTTTTTTACATTATAATTAAAGTGAAATTCTGATGCAGCGAGCGAGCCACAAATTTTTGTTATTTGAATTTTGTAAATCAAATTTGTTATAATTGGAATTTGTATTTTATTAAAATACAATAAAGTTTAGTACTGTACATACTAAAATAAAGATTTGTTTATAAAACGACTATTAATTATATTCTAAATTTTGCCGTATATAGATCGATATCTTTTAAACCCTCATTTTAGATAATTTGTAAAACAATTTTAACTTTATAATATCCTGACCGGCATTGAAATATAACCATATAATATAAAATCTTTAATTATTTCTTTAGGTTTGCTAAGTAATGATGACTAGAATATCAATAATTATTTTTATAAAGTTTTTTTTATTAAACGATAATTTTAAATACAGGTACTTAATAGATACATAAAAGGAATTTTTGACAGGGTGGAAAAGGAGTCTTGAGAAATAAAAATATTTGTGTGGAAAACGTTTCGTTAATTAACTATAGGAAAGGTATAAAAGTACACTATAAAATATATCTGTATCGATAATCAATACCAAATTGAGGGAGGTAGTTCAACATAAAACTCATTAAGATAAATTAAATTATAACAATTTAATACTTGTGATATATACCTACAATATATTATATATAAAATTTAGCTAAATAATACATAAAACATCATATTAAAATCATTTTAACTATAAAAGGATATTTTATTTCCTTTAAAGCATCATATGAAAAACATTACGAATGATCGATATTTATACTGTAATTTAAGTTTAGTTTTTAATAGAAATTAATTAATATATATAACATTGATTGAAATATTTCTTTAAAAAATCAAATACCATATATAATTGAAATGCTCTCTGGACGTATTTTTGACAAGTTAGACAGTCTAAATAAATAATATATTAATGTCAATGATTAGTATTTAAATATATTTTAATTGTTTAATATTGTTTAATTGTTTAATATTTGAATGAATATTTAGAAACTTTATTTCCTGACCAACTTTATATGCTCAGTCACATGACTCGGAAGCAGTGCTTCGAAAATTTGTGAAATATATTCTTGAAACCTACAGCTGTGCTTTTACTTTTTTTTATTATTTAAATTTTGTTTTTAATAGGATACATGACAACAGGGACGCGCACGAATTTAATTATTTCTAATTATTTAATCGACCTAAAAAAATATTTTTCTCATAATAATTCGAATGTCAAAAGTTTCTACTCAACAATCTGATCCATGGGTAAATTTAAACAGTGTTTATTATTATTTATATAATATCGTTATCAGATGTATAAGCAAAGAATAAATTTTAAATATAGTGCAAACTTTTATCCTAGATTTGTCTTTAAGTTTATCAATGAAAGACAATTTTTTTGATATAGCAGTATTTTGTATTTAATGTTTGTATTTCTCACTATTGCTGTTACATTTTATTTAAAACTTTTATTTTTTTTCAAAAACAAAAATATAAGCTAGGTATGACTTTTTTCAAAGATAATTATTACAAGATTTTGTGCATGCAAAGCCAAGTTTTATATATCTACATGCACTATCAACATATATCAACATGTATGCAATTTCCATAGGAAAAGGACATAAATATAGGCTTGTTTTATAATTTTTATACAATTTAAATAAAATCAATTAAAAAAAATTATTACTGTTTCTATATTTTCAGAAAATATTTTATTGGCAATATTTAAGAATCCAAACATAAATTATTTTATTTTAAAAATTAAAATAAACATTCAGAAAAATAAAATGTTATATATAAATATAAGACATATATTTCTATATTTTATTAATATATCAAAATGTCAAAATATATGTAAAAAATGCAAAAAATAAATTAGCAAGAATAATAATTACACAATAAATTTTTATGATAAAATAAAGATACATAATTATATTTAATATGCAAAAATCTACTAATAATAATATGTTGAATAATTATAAAGCACTAAAGGAATTATATGAAATTAAAGAAATATATATTAATCTTATAAAGATTTAATTTTTTGTATGTTTACAATAATTCCAAAAATAATTTAATTTATGGGCAGATTCATGAAGATCTCCATATTATATACTAACTATATACATTTTATTAATTTTATCAATGAAACAGATATATAAAAAGTTTTTTTTACTTGATTTAAATTACACAAAACTTTATAAAACAGAGCTATATACCAATAGCAAAATAAAATAAAATTTTAACACAAAAATATGATATATAAATAATCTGTCTGTTTTATTTCTATATTTTTTGTATTATCTATAAAATACTAATTAATAAAATATTTTTATGTCTTTACATTTCAAAAATATACTATGCCCTGGATTCCATATTTATATCCAAATTAACTTTATTAATTGAAAGTGTCTTCAGTACTGCATACTGGTTGGTATTTATATAGGAGTACCTCAATGTATGCTACTTTTATAACAAAAATGTTAAGGAATTAACTATTATATTATCTTTATATGAATTTTTGTATTTTATTGCTTGCTTACAATTCAACTATGTTAAAAAATATGTAATATGTGTTACTTATATAACAAAAATCTTAAGTAACCTCATCAACTAAAGATTTTTTTTGTGGAAGGGCTATGAGGTATCCAACTTTTTTAAGCAAATATCCAAATTTTCATTATATTTTTTCAAATTTTCGGTGTTAACTGGGAGGACTTAGCTCACCCATGCACACCCAGCTCCATAGTACCTAAGCCTACTGCCCATTTTGTTTTTCTTGATCATAGTTAAATTGTAGCAGACAATATCATACAAAAAATTCTATAAACATAGTATAATAATAGTTTATAATAAAATTTAGATTTGTATAGTATAGATTTTAATAGTATAAGTGCCTATAAGTATATATGTGGTACTGTAAACACTGCCATATTAATATAGCGGCCACTATTGTATTTATATTCACTTTATTATTAATTTAATTATCATATTTATCATCTATTTCATTAATTAAAACATAATTATTGCTTAATTATAATAATAAAAAATTTTGATATGTCAAAATAAAATATTTTTGTATTTATTTTTCACCTTTATATCAGTATATATACAAAATTATATATTACTATAAATTTTAAAGCAATTTTTTTTACTTTGTATTTAATTTATATTCAATTTTTTAAATTAATAACTATACATAAATTATACATATTGTACATAAACTAATTAGAATAATCTTAATATTTAAAATATTCTGTATGGTCTTATTTAAGACCTGTATGCTTATTTGTTTTTGATATAAATTCCAACCTACATGATTATTTGGACCTGTATGATTATTATATGTGGTAATCAAATAGATATTTAACTAGTATACTAACACATAGATAGGACAGGACATCTGATCAGAATCATGGTAATTTTGTTTTCACCAACAATTTTGAAAAAAATTCATGTACTGGTATAATACTTTCAGTACAAAAATTGATTTTCAGATAACGAAAAGTACATTATACAAAGCACTGATATCAAAAGTAACACTATCTATTAGTATGTTAATACTAAGTTGGTATTCACACTGCACAGTTAATAAAGAAATTATCCAGTCTGTATGATTATTAGGAACTGCATGGTTATTTGGAACACTTTTTCTGTAACCTTTTCTATAATAAAACACAAATTAATGCAATTTATTAAAAACTATTATTATTTTTAAAAATAAAAGACATTTAAAATTTCAATAACAATGTGTTACATCAATAATACACTTTTCATTTTGACCTACATCCTAACCAATGAAGGCATTTATTTTTGATATTCATAGCTTGTTTTTTATCCTGATAAATCATACTAATAGCATTTGTAATCTGCATTATCAGATTTAACAATATATAACAATTGTTCTATCTTTTAAGACCCCTCATATTAAAAAGGGTGTTTCTCTTTTAATTGACAATCCTTGTCCAATATAAACACCAGGAGCACATCTTATCTATAGACATACCTCTGGAAAATTTTATATTATTGCTGTGCTACTGTGGTATAAATAGTTGGTGAAAGTAGAATTCAAAACTGGTTCTTGTACAAAATATTAAATAAAGATATAAACTCTTTTCCAAAAAATTTGGTATTCATCATTTTATTTATATTTATAAATCCATACAATTTTTAAATTCCAAATTTTTTTAATAATCAAAATTAAATATTAAAGAAATCCTTTGTGAAAAATAGGTAATTATTTTTCTCTTTGTAAGTGACATTTATTGCAAAAATTTGGTCAATTGATTTATAAAATACATTTAAAAAAAAATAATTTACTCTAGTATACTCTTCTTTTTAAAACAAAACTCCAATATAATCTTGTGTGATTAATATATTAAAAGTTTAAGAAACATTGAATCAATTGTTCTTTGAATGTCAGAAAATTTAAATTTACTGATATAAAAATATATTAAAACAAATACTATTTTAACTTAAAAAATATTTGTTTGCCTATAGTCAATGTGTGTGAGTTAATAGAAAAAAGCAATCTCTATTCTTTTATTTTATTAATGTGACCTTTTTTTAAATTTTATGATTAAGTGTGTATAATTTTTTTGTTGGACAAATTTATTTTGAATAACAAATTGATTATGTACAGGGTGATTCAAAAGTCCTTGCCGCTAGAACACTGAGATAATATATTTACATAATTACTTTATAAATGAATATAATTTTAAACACT
>JAUZNC010036657.1:29046-99734 GCA_034780395.1 Vannuccia rotundouncinata | reverse complement strand
ACTAACAAAATTAATAGCCTAGGTATAACTAACTTTTGCAGTCTCCACAAAATGGGAATTAAATATTATTAAGATTTATATAATTTCAATTTCTTGAAATGCATGTATTAAATACCGTAAAAGCGGGTAATTCGGGTCACATTTTCACTATTTTTGGTATCCATACTATTCGTTTTACGAGTTATTGTAAATGTCTCATAATAATTCGTATATGTTTTATTTACATTTGTTGAGGCGTAGTAATTTTATTCAGGGAGTATTTTATTTCACTTTTATTGTATTGTATGGCTCTCGGACACACCCCGCCATATTAGATAAAAACAAATGGTCAGGTTTTTGAGTTAAAAATATAATTATAATTTAAACATTATAGTAAAGATTTCGTTTATTACATTTAAGCTATGAGTTACATTTTTATACAAATATATTACGGGAAAAAGAACGGCGCCAATTTTGCTAATTAAATTTACAGTCTCACCAGGCGTTGGTACTTCTTCACAATGTTCATTTTGAAAGCAAACAAATTGTTGATGATTCAACAAGTCCCAAATAGTGTGATTGAAGTACTTCCAGAAGGGTCTCTCGAGAGGTATTAATGTGGAACGTTCCGTTCCGCTTGACTATTATGTGATTGTCAATTGTTAAATTTGTGAGAAAAAATTTTAAGAGATCCTTTCACTTAACAAATTGATGAACTGAATTTTTATTATTAATGTTATTAGTTTAGATCATAACAAATGTTAGGTCAATGCAACTGTAAGATTTTTATGAAAGATATGCCTCAATTATAGGCACAGTCGTGAGAATAAAAAAGATTATTAATTATACGTGCTCTATTATATCAATTATTTAAATTACATAACAATTAAGTTTTTCATATTTCCAAAATTATTTGTAGGTGTTTTTTTTACCTGTAGATATACATACCTATCGTTAAAAATTATCCTTACAATTAAACATTACAAATATATATTTATTAATTGTCACTGTGTGTTACTAAAAGGAATTTAGAATCCAATCTAGAAATAAATATAATAACATAAAAAATATAGTTGTTTTTTTAATTTAACCAATTTAATTTGAAATATTAAAATGATTATATTGATAAATATTTATATTTTGAATCATATTTAATATTTAAATATGGGAAAAAGCCCAGGAAAATGCGTTTTTTTAATTTGAATACAAACTTTAGTATTGCGTTTTTAAATACATACATTAATAATATATACAATGAAAAATTTTACTACATAATATAGTACAGATAATATTTCGTAAGCACAAAATATTTCATAAACATATGAGTACAAATAAGTCATTTGAAAAAATGTACTTTGCATTTTCAATAAGTTGCCTGTAGTGTGATTAACTTCTTATTAAGCATGGAGGGTGATAGTCAGTTGAGATAGTCCTGCAGAAAGTCTCTGATCTCCTAGAAAATGTTAAATACGATATTGCGATGACTAACTTCTATGTTGCGAAAAACAAATCTACCGCTTAGAGAGTAAATCTATCTGGGGAGTAAGCCGACTGAGGAACTCTGGTGACGACGCTCTCCTGAAGAAAATGTTCGGTGATGTGAGCTGTATGAGGGCGAGCCTTATCATGCATCCCAAAGTCCTTATACGATCAGTTATTCTGTACTGTATTATGTTGTTACATTGTCCATTGCATACATTATTAATATATTAATGCATGTGTTTAAAAAGCAATACAAAAGTTCGTATTTAAAAATCGATTTTTTTCCGGAATATTGCTAATAATTAATTTTTGTTATTTTTTAATTAATTATTTTAAAATTAGTGGATATTAATTTTTTCGAGTTAATTGTTAATTTGTTTAATTTATTGTAAATTCATGGTAATATTATTATTCTACAAAATATTCAAAATAATTTGCGACTGTTTTAAATAACTCATTTCGCAGTTATAGATGACACTTTATTGAAAATAATTTGTCGATCCGTCTGAATATATATTAGAGCTATTAGCTAAATCACCCTCTAATAAAGAATTATGTTCCAGTTATTATATAAACACACAAAATGGCGTGTATAGTCAAACGGTGAATATAAAAGAGTGATCGCAGAGATCTCACAGATTTTTATTAGAATAAATTACATAAAACGAACATTATATAAAGGAACATAAAACCATTATTAATCTGGAAACACAGTTTAAAGCTTTTGTAGAAATATAACATCGATCGAGCCAATAAAAGTTACACACAAAGTTGTATTTATAAATCTCTCTGTATTATTTTTAAATGTTTCAATAAAATTCTTATAATATCCTTTGCTTTTCTATCTAGTAACTGCACATTCCGTATTTTTTTCAAAATTTCATCAATGCGTTTTATAGTCGTATATAATTGTGCCATAATTACTGAAGAAAATCAGTTTTCTTTTCTCTCATGAGTATCATGGCCGTAGGAAGAAGGTGGCAAGGGGGCATTCCCCCCCCCCCATATAGTCGGATTTTTTAAATTATGTCGTATGACTAACCTATTGCTTTGTTTTTCTATTGTTTAAAACTGTATTTTCCTTCTGTGTTTCCTAAACGTTATACCAATTTAGAGATGATTCGCTATGAAAGAGCTGTCCAAAGAATATATTCTTTGATCCAGTCCCAATAGCAATGAGAATAATCTGTATAATTCGATGGACCTAACGGGCTGTGACTCTGAATAGTGTTCTTCAAAACTATTCAAATCTGTAGGAATTGTGGGAGAAGTCATTCTCTAATTGCAAAAATTCTGAAATGAGGGCGCGCATGTTAGGAGTTCAAGCATTAATGAAGTTTGAGTATGTATTTGATTTAATATTAGGACATTTGTTGTTTCGACATTCTGATAATTTATCTAAAGCTTTACAATTAAAGTGTTAATTGTTCCGCTGCAGAAGGCCAAAGTGTAGCAATTAAATGCTACTGTTGAAACTTTGATTAAAATAAGTTATTAAAAAATGTTGACCTGTTTTCGAAAAGTTTAGAATTTTACGGAAACAAATAATGCACATGGTCTTTCATTGCTTCGTAAAAAGAAAATGCCTCAACGATATGAATCTGGAGATGCTCTGCCTGAATTTCACGAAACGCCATAAGGTTATTATCGGCAGATATACTTTCAAGCTCTTGACTTGTTGACTCAAAGACCGTTTTAATCAGAAGGACTACCAACCAAACATATTCGAAATGTGAAACAATATTGTTGTGAGCTGCATATAAGGAGATGCAATTGATTCCATTGATGAAATCAATGATATACCGTCCAATTTGTTGGTGATGATTCTGATGAGTCAGCCTTGCTAATCCAACTGCACACAGTTTCCTCAATGTTCAAACCAACATTGGAAATAAATCATAGAAGTGTTACCCTGATTGATGTCATTCAATTTTTACATCGGTCCATAAATTACTTATATCCTAATTGTCTTGTTAATGAAATTAATTATTACAATGCCAGCAACAAATGCAACAAGTGAAAGGACATTCAGCCATTTCAGTCGGATTAAATCGTAGTTAAGATCTTCCTCTGGGCAGGCAAGATTGAACCACATGACGCTTTAGATTTACCTGAAGTTGCTAAAGATTTTGTTCTGAATTCACTTCACCGCCATCATGTTTTTGGTTCAGTTTAAGTTAGTACACTGCATGTATATGTACTTAAATTGCTAATTTCCTGTAAATTATTTATTATTTTTACAAAACTTGTGTACATTATAATCTCTATTCGTAGTGTCAATAAATGTCTTATATTTATAAACATTGAAATTGAAAATCAATATTCGGAAATCTTGGATATAGTTTGCCCCCCCCCTTCGGCTATGTATAAATAGTGTAAATTAGGCCTACTTAATGAAAATTATTTAATAAAGAATTAATTGCAGTAAATATTTCTTCCAATGATCAAAAAACATAAAAAATATTATTGCCTTTTACATACATAATCGTTAAAATTTAACAATTATGAAACTCGATAATCTTCTTGAGAGACAATCAGCTCTGTACTTACATTACACGTTGCTGTATTAATAATAAAATGGCAGCCTGCCAAAATGCATTGATGTTATTTAGTTAAAACAATTATATTTTATAGCTTTACATATCTATTGCAGTGTGTATATGTTCATCTTATTTCTATATTGGTCAAACACATGTGCTGTAGAATGCGGGTGTGGAGCTGTCTCCATTATCTCTCAGATTGATTGTTAATTTAATCGGTCAATGAATTGTATTGTGTTTAGAGTGTTTAAGATGCCGCAAAGTTCCTTTGATCATCAAAGAAGAGTGGATACTATATAGTGCAATTTCTGCCTACTGTCATAGTTAATTTTAAAAGTATCCATAAATATATTAATAAAATATGTTGTAAGCTAGATCTCTTCATTTTATGAGGTCCAAACTGCAATCAATCACTAAGATAATCTTGTTTTAATAAAAGTAAACTTATAACATCATATATTTGCTTTTGAAAGAGAAGAAACATTTTTGAAATATGAAAGTTTCAGCATTTATTTTAGCAAACTTTTCCCATGGTGTCACTCTCTATCGGTCCATGGCCTTTTCCTGTTCAAAAATCCATCAAAATATAAAGCACAGTGCACGAGTCTCTCATTCAATAACAAAAAGTTTCAAAAGAGCCGCATTAGAACATACTTCAATTATTTATGAGAACTGTGGAATTTAAGTAATAAAAAGGTCAATTGATCCGATATTCGATCGATTTATATATCGGTAATAAGTGACTTATGCAAAGAGATTTAATTTCATAATCACGTTTTAAATTTTTACAACAAATTATGTACGAATATAACTATAAAAGTCACATTATATTATATCAGCTGATACGTTTTTAAAATATTTCAACTTTATAAATTTTAAACAATATAAAATTAAAATTAAAACCTAGTTTCGTTATTTTTATTATTATTTTTGAATGGATTTTCAAATTAATATTTTGTCTCAGTAGCTATTTTTTCAAATAACATTTTAACTTTTTAACAATAACCTATTTTCAAAAAAAAAATATTTGTTATTAATTATTTAGACGCCTTGTTCAATCATCTAGTTTTGTAAAAAGTATACATGAAATATATAATAATATACAAATTAATAAATATATACTAGTGTACAATATTTTAGATGACACACTTCATAGCAAACAGTCAAGCTGATAGATATAAATTTCCCTGCAAAAAGAGAATATATATATAGAGAGAGAGAAAACAACAAAAGAAAAATAGACAAAAAATGGCTCTTTAATTAAAGGGTACTATATCACATCTGATTAAAACGATTTATACGAACGATTTAAAAAAAATATTGAGGCTTTATAAAACTTGGAAAATGACAATTAAAATGAATAATATTTTACTTTCAAGTGGACAAAGAGTATTAAGTGACAAATTAATACTATTGTGCATTCTATAAGCTAAACATAACAATTTTAACATTTTAACATTTTCGTAAAACTTAGACTTTATATATTTGTATGATTTAGATGTTTTTGGAAAGCAATCTTTGTAAAGCTCAAAAAAGTTTTTTAGGTAAAGAATATTTCTGAAATATAATAATCAAAATTTATAAAATTGTCTCTGTAAAACAAATTACGAAAAGACACTTCCATATATCCATCAATTTAATATATGAATTATGGAATATTTAATATTATATTCAACATTTTGGCAGCTAGGAATTTTAAAATAAGAGCCTCATATATTAAACAATTATATTCAGTTCGCTGAAATATAACATTCCCGAAATTTTATATTTTAGAAATTAAATCTTTTAATTATTTTGTAGTCATTTATTTATACATAATTTAAATAATTAAAAATAGAAATACTTACAACTCGAAAAACTAGTATTTAGTTTTTTTTTAATTTATACACAAGTATAGTTTATACTACTGCTGAGTAGTAAATTAAATATATATTACTTATTTTGAAAAAGTATTATTTTTTATTCCATTTATGTCATAAAAATATTATATTTTATTAATATCTCTATGATTTCGACAGTTCTCTTTAGAAGAAAAGTATTCATGGTGGTTCATGGTGGTTTTGAAAATATAAATATTTTGAATTGTAAGGATTAAAAATTAAGGATTGTAAATGTTGTTGTATGGTATAATTAGTTGAAACATTTATCCTAAAAGTTTAGAATATCACATTCTGAGAACCTGCTATCCTAACAGAGAAAGAAGTTATTAACCTCTCTAGAATTTTAGTAATGTTAACTAATTAATAATTTTTCAAAATCGACTACAATGTTTCAAAAAATATTAATATTATTTTTTATACTTTACAGCCAAAAAAAGAAAAAATCAAGCAAAATTACGTTATGCGTACATTATTAAGTTTTCAATTATGGATTTATGCAGTTGTTTGGATTAATTTAATGTAGCAATGAATTGAGCATCGATTTAAAACCACGAAATATCGGAATACGTCACGATAAATCTACTGAAGTTAAATCTTATAATGATATCTTTGGAGACTTTCAATGCTTTCCACTTTCCTTGTATTCATAAAGCAATTGTTAAATAAATCATAAAATAAACTTTTAAACGCAAGAATGCGGAGGTAACTAATGTTGAACTATTCAAATTTCTGAGCTTGATATATTAATTACTAAATTACCAACTAATTATCGGAATCTATCGGTCCATAGAAAATATTTGAAAAAATACGGAAGTTCTACCAAAAGATCATTTAAATAGCGTCCGTTGCTGAAACTAAGTTATTTACAAATATGATACTGCATTATTGAGATTAGTTTTATTTTACTGCTGAATGTTTCTTTGGTTTTAATTCTGATGAATTTTACTCCTTTACAAAATCCTGTAATGTTGTATAACTAAAGGTGCTCAAATAAAAATCCTTATTTCTGAGAAAATGTGATTATATAACTCTCACCTATAACTTAGGGTATGCGGGTAATATCAGAAACACATTTTATTGGCCCAATTTTAATAAAAATAAATATTATTTCTGATTGATACGTCCCACTTCTGCAATAAGTGTTAATTGCTGAACTCCAATAAAGAAGTCTTATATTTTCTTGTAATTTTCAGAAAAATACATCCACCTTCAATTTTCAGAAAGATACAGTCACCTACATATCCAGCCTTCTTCATACAGTCACCAATACGCGTAATTTTCTTGAAAAAGGATTTCAAAGAATGTACAGACTGGGTAAATGTGTTTGGACCGACACCATGGTTCTAAATTACAAAGTCCAGGTCTAACCTCCTGTGACAACGCTTTATGCGAAATAGTCAAACTTCGTGTAATATAGTAGAAAAACCACTATCAGCGAACAATTTTCGACAAGGTGTCAGACTGATAACTTTTGGTGAATTTAATAAAGAACTTCTCCAAAAGATCATGCTAGACATTTAGAATGTTCCAATTGGGTATCGAGAATAATGGCTTCCAATTATGAGATCGATTTGATAAATAATATTGTCTAAATGTAAAAATATACAAAATTTCAATTTTGCTGAACATTTGCTATCAATAAAATTTGATACGTCATTATTGTTAATTTGAAAATATCCTCCACCCACCTTTCTAAACTAATTTCCGGTAAAGTAGTCAGATACTTTTGAAAATAAAAGCGATTATAAAATACTTTTTAGAAAAAATATATTAATATTATTGGTTGAGAGATCGTTTGCTTTTGCTTTTGTGAGTTGGCCAGAGTATTAAAAACCAAAGGCTTCTAATTTTTTTATTAATCATAGATTATAGGTCACAACATGCTTCATAAAGTATACAATAATGATAATTAAACATAACGAAAAAATACTATAATTCCCAAATTCAAATAATAACTTCAACTCTAAATCCTATTTTTTGATATTATTCTTTTAAGAAATACCTTTAATATATAAAAAATATTATTTCTGAAAAAATAAATTTATTATTTTGGATATGTTGTGTTTCGTTCAAACTTCTTATACAATGTATTTATTATATTAGTAAAAAAGTTTGTACTAAATATATTATATTATGTTTTACTATTCATAAAATTTAAAGTTTTGCATATGATTTTATTTAATTATTTAAGGGCTATGATTTATCTATTTTTGTTGAAATGAATTAATTCATATTATTCAAGTTAACTACTTTTTCAACATAATAATTTCAATTAGTGCATATTAAATAATATTTATTTTTCATTAAAATATTATTTATACTTTGAAAATTGGTTTCTTTAAAAGTGTACTTATTATTGTAATAACTTTTGATATAATTATCCCTATAAACATATTTATTACTTTAAATTTATAAACGATTATGAAAATAATTTATTTTAAAATACGAATTAGATGATTAAAAAACTGAAAACTCCAGAATCAGTTAATTTTATGTGATATTTTTAGAGTTTAGTACCTGCAAACCTGGCTTAACATTTTCAACATATTTTATATAAAAGAGTCTAGGTTCCCATCTGTTGAATATCTAGCAGTAGAATACTAGGTTACAGACACTTATCTACCAGTAGATTAATATTAGGTTGCATGTAGTTTATAATGCCATAGGAATTAAGTTAATCAATTTATAATGTGTAAATAATTAAATTCAACCAAAATATTTTATTCAAAATTATTATTTTATACAGGGAAAGTTAGAAGTCAATTTTCCATATTGTGTTTACTTATTTATAGTATATGTTTATGTTTTGATTAATCATTTTTGTATATGTATTCTACAGTGTAGTTATCATGATTGTAAATAATTAATATAGAAAGGTTATAAATATTGCTAGAAATCAAATTAACCCAGAAATGAATATGCTGACACCTCACTAACTTTAACGAGCGATTCCAGCAACAGATTCAATAAAATTTATAAAAAAATTTTCAATCGATTTTAAACAAAATTATATTAAAACATAATATAACATAATTTATTTATTATTTTTGAATAAAATTATAGTTTCAAATTCAATTTAAAGCACCCCAATTCACAAAAAAAAGTGTAAATTAATTAATAAATTATTAAATCTGTCGCTGAATCTGTCGCTGAATCCGTCGCTGGAATCACTCGTTAAAGTTAGTGAGGTTATGCTGACTATATAAATGTCAATGTGTCCACATATGCTTGAAATTAAAGAGACAGGAGGTGATTTGTTCTCAGTTGGTGTTTTTACTGAGAGCAATAAAACCATCTATGTCTTCTTATAGCTCTGAGACTATTTTTTCTTTAATCCCATATAATATCTGTCCAGATTCTTACATTGCCATATTATTAATCTATGGAGTTGCTTAGTATTTTGAGAAAAAATTAGTTAAGAAGTTGCTTACATCTGAGGATGTTTGATGAGTCATAAAACAAAATTTTACAGAAATGCTAGTTGGATGTTATTGTTTGTTTTTGGGATGATGAAATGAAACTTATTGTCACTCATTATTTTGGTTCAGTATTTCTTGGTTGAATATAATATAGGACTACAGATATTCTTACTGCTTTTTGTGATTGGTTGAATACCATAATATTACAAAAACTTTTGTCTGTTAGTATGGAGGGACCAAACACCAATTGGCAGGCATGGTTTTTTTCTGTATTTTCCATATTTTTTGAAGTCAAATGGATTGTTTTTCAGAATCGTCCAAAACTGTAATAAAATTCAATGTCATTTGGGGGTGAGGGTTATCAACATTAAAAGTTTGTGAAAATATCTTTTAAATGATATATAATAATAATAATACTTTATTTAATGACAATACATAGTAAATATCAAAGTCGGAAATTTATAATATTAAATTTAGCTTGTATAATTATAAATTTATTTTAATTTTTACCTTATTCTATGATTTATCAGTATCTTTATACAAACACATGTTGTATAGTGATTTATATTTGTTGTTCACTAACTTGTTTATATGGGCATTATTGGTTTGCTAAAATATGGTTGTTGTCACCTGCGATAAGTTGACAAGATCATACATATTTCAATATTTTCTCATTGATATTGCAAAAAAAATCGGGGGGCTAACCCCCTGGACCCCCACTAAATAATTTCTGTATTTTTTAAATACCTCCAAAATAATACCTGAATTGGCTTTTTTTATCTGAACTTTCCAAGAAGATGGAAGATGAACTTTTACCTGAGATATTGCCAGTTGGGTCATGTGGCTTGCACATTGTTCACAGAGCTGCTAAAGATTGCTACAAGGCATCAGGTTGGAATTTATGTGAGATATTATCAGCTGGATATTATCTTTTTAAAGATTCTCCTAAACGAAGATCCAATTTTGATTCTGCCAGATTACTAACAGCAAGGTCTCAGAGGCAGAGCTTCAATGGAAACACCTTCAAGCATTGCAGGAAGTTCAGGAAGAAGAGGCCAAAGTGACAGAAATGTTGAAAGCGGCAGCAAAAAGAAGAAAGTTAATCCAAAGTGGGGATGCTCTGTGACAAACATTTTAGATGCATGAAAACAAAAAACTGTAGTTTTTTTCTGTGTTTATTTAGCCTTTACTGTTTTTATTACTTCACTATGCACTATACCTCCTATTTCTTATTACAGACCTTCTACTGAACACATCATGTTTTTCCACCTACACTCCAATACATACTACATACTATTTTATCCTCTCTGTTTTCAGCAGTTTCAGTCATTCTGTCTGGCTCCTTTCCATGCTGGTTCTATGGAAATCTTGCATTGTATTCATTGCTATGTTAATTTTATCATTTACAATAAATTAGGATCTAGATAAATTATTTTTTCAATCTTTTTGAGTAGATAGGTCTGATAATAACTAAAATTCGTTTTTTGTACATTTTATTAAGGTGCAAATTTTAAATAAAATATTTACTTGAATATACTCGATTTTTTTTGACAAAAATGTGGACATCCTGAAATGTTGGGCACATTTCACCAATCTGTGCTTATTACTAATATGCACTAAACAAATTACCAATTAATTCAGTGACAGATTTAATAAAACTTCAAAATTATTAAAAATAATTTTTAAACAAATTGATATAAAAATTTAAATTATATACAAGCACTTTATTATAATAAAATATTTAATACTAAAACAATAACATTTTTTATTTATTATTTTGAATAGAATTATTATTTTCTAATTTAATATAAAGTCAGTCAGTCAGTCAAAGTCAGTAGAATTTTTCTGCCAGGTAATTTTCAATTTCTTGGCAATTTTCTATTGCTGTGCTTCCATTTTGTCACTTTGGGAAAACAAGTTGGTCACATATTTATATTGGGAGTATGCTATTGTTTTAGAAGATAATTTTTGTTTATAAGATACTGACTGGTCTGTTTGATTCAAACACATGGGGTATTACATTGTTCATTTTGAGGAATTATGCAGTTCTCAATACATATATATCTCAACTGTTATTCACTTTATAGTTCATCATTATGTATATTATTTGATGCTGATTTTGATTACAATTTCATGTATATTAAATATTATGATAATGCTTTAAAAATATATATAAATATCATAGGTTGTACTGTAAATTAATGCTCAGCATGTTAGTAATTTTTTATTTCAAAAGATATCAATAGACATTTCTAACTGTAACTACTTACGATTTTTATATACTATTATTTTGTAGATTAGATCAATCCATATTAACTCTGTTTTAAATATACATTTATTAATTATTGTACAGGGCCTATACAACATAGCCCAATAGAAACATTGACAAATAAATCAATAATACTTCTGCTATAGTTGTACCTATAAATAGATGTGTGTTTTCATTTTGAATATTAACTATTGTTGGTTACAAATGTTTTATTAATATGTCCTACTATTAATACATACAATATATTAATATTTTACAATTAATGTAAAGTTATTAAGCAAATTTATTTATTGTATTGATTAAAATTAAGCATTATGTATAATACTTGGTGTAATTATGCACTATTTTCACAATTACCAAAATTTCTCATTAAAAATTCCAAAATGCTCACACAAATAAAATATGACTAATTGAGATGTTTTCAGCATTTGACATTTCAAAAGCATTTATATGTGTCACTCTCACAAACATATGGAGTGATACTAGAAATTCAATAGACTTCATTAAATATTTTTTGTTCTTATTGAATTGTAAGGGCTTTCCATATTTTTGTAAATCCATGAGCACAGTACTTTTTTTTTGTTAATTATTGCCTTACTTCTTTTACAATTTCACATTTTCTTATGATGCTGGATCCAAGGAAATTAAAGTTGTTTACTATGTCACAGGGATGTCATTTTTCCGCTTTGGGAAGGTTTAAATACAAATGGTTACAAAATTATCACCCTTTAAGCAGTTGATAGGTTGCTTGCTTGTTCTTGCAATCATTGTTTATGGTTTTTGCAATTCATCTTAAAATTATTCATGATGTCAGTAGTTTTATTACTGGCAGTAATTTCTGTATCCTGATTCTCTCCAACCTTTTTCTAGCTCCCAATGAGGAATACCTGACAAGTTAATTGATATTCTAATCCTTTCTATTGCTTCCTGGAGTGCATATTTTTTTCCATCCAATTATGTTTTATCATCAGCATAACATAGATTGTCACTCTACCCTCAGAGTCATAGCTTTCTAGATAATTTTGCATAATCTGTTCAATGTAAACATTGAAAATATGCAGTGATGCAATGCCCCACTGTAAGAAACCTTGAACAATCCCAAACAAGTCACAATCATCAAATGGTGTTCACACTGTAGCTGACTGACTGGCATAAAATATTCTTAGAATGTCTGTGGTATCAATTGTGAAACCAATTTATTCCATTGACATCCATAACTGATCATGTTGTATGGTTTCAAATGCTTTGATGTAATCTGTGAAACAAAGGTTGAGTTGTCTTTTGTTTTTCGCTTGTAGTTGCTTGTAAATTACAAATAGACAAGGGTGGTGTCTTCAATATCATCTTCAGATCAATACAGTGTCATAAGCTGATACCTAGGCATTGTTAGACCATTGATGCGGCAACAGGACAGTGCAAAGGCACATACTGCAAGTGCAACCATTGAATGGTTAAAGACTAATACACCCAATTTGATATCATGCAATGAATAGCAATTCAAAAGTGCATTTGGGACAAAAATATATCACTAATGTAAAGCTACTAAATGCAGTCTTTATTGATTGTTGGAAGCCATTCACATTACACAGAGCTACCACATCAAGGATCAGGTATTTGAGACAATGTGTTCACATGGAAGGCAGACATAAGTAATTCTGTAATACACAATTTTTTTACAAGTGTATAACATTTTTGGAGTGGAAATGCATCGTTTTTAGCTGGGCACCCTGTATTATGACTAAATATGTATAACTAATTATAAAAAATTATTCATTAACTTCAAAAATTTGTTATTAAATATTATTTTAAATCATTACATATTATGTTTCATTTGTTGACTATTTATACCAATATAATATGTAAATTTATGCTGAAATTCTTTATTATATTTAATAAATTTTTTATACTAATTATTTTTATTATGCATATTTTATAAACTTAAACTGAATATAAATTCAATGTTATTTAAACATACTATTTTAGTCCAATACTTTCTTATAAAATATGCTATTTTCCTTGGTGTGAGCCCACTCCTCCTAAAAATATGCTCTGTGGTACATGTGTGCTTATTTAATTAAAAAGTATTTTAATTTTGAAAGGAATTCGTTTTTTCACTAAATAAGCATGTCGAAATTCAGTACAGCAACAGTCATCGATTTTTAGAAGCTAACCAGAAAGGTTAATTTTCTCATTATTTAAACTATGATGTTCACTCAGTCTATACTTCTTATGACTATGGTTATTTTTTAAAGAAATCATTTTAGGAATTAAAATGACAAGATTATACATTCATAGCTTGTGAATATTTTTGTTTATAACAAAATGAGCTGTAAAACCTTTTTTAAATGTGGTGGCTTGGCATATATAAATTCTGAATTTTTTATAGAAATTACAACCATTAGTTCTTTGTAATGTAAATTGGAGTATTATTAATGTAATAATTTGTGTTTATTATAAAATAGAGGAACACAACATTATTTGCATATTATTTATTATTACAGTGAAGACTGTTTATTATGTATACCCTTGGAATGGACTATTTATACATTATAAGTGAACCTATTAAATATATTAAGTGTTGTTCATATACATAATATTAATAAAGCAGATACAAAATTATTTGATAAAAATATTTATTTATATGTAATTTCAACATTAAAAAATATGGAAAATAATTGCATCATAACAAATGTATTGTTTGTATGTATATTTATTGTATAGTTTACAACAAATTTATTTTTGTGACTTTGTGGAAAGTTGCATGTATTACATGCACAACTAATAAACAAACTATTTAAATAGAAATTTACATAAAAACGAAATGGGAGCACTAAAATTAAATGTCATAAGCGAACCTACATATTATGGATGCATGTAATAAGTTGTGTTTCACCGTATAATAATTATTTAATTTAATGGTCAAGATTTTCATTAATTCTGAAAAAAGCAGAAAATGTTATTTGGACAGTTATCATTTGATTAATGAAAAGGGTGGGTGTTTGATTAAAAAAACTGTAAATAAATTCACAAAAGTCAGAAGCATGTATAAAATGGTATTCTTAAAGAAAAAGAAGCAGAATAGTGACTTTATTTAAACAAACAAGTCTCCCAATACTAGATCTTTCAAGATTAGATGTTTCAAAAGATGGATACTCTCGCCACATGATCTAGATCAATAAACAATGCCATTAAAAGTCTGTCCCATTCAATTGAGCATTCAAGCATATAACAGATGCATATCTATGGATTGAAAATATGTTTTATTATTTATAGGGAACATTTAGAATATTTCTTAATCCACTACACTTATTATATTTCATTAACATTTTTTGATTGTGTGCAAACTTTTAATCTCTATGAATAAATGTATTACTCATTTAAGTTACAATTAATAGGTTAATGTTGTACAATAATTTTTAGAAGGTTGTTCAGTTTTCAAATTGTTAATGTACTTTGGTGTCGAATGTATAGATTATAAAATATTAAACTGTAAAATTCATTTTATAATTATAAAGATGGAATTTTAAAGAAATTTTAAAGAAATTTATTATGAAAATTACTGTTTTGTTACATTATAATGCTTATTTATTTATTTATTTATTTATCTAATTTTTTATTTAAAGTCAGACGTAACACGATGTCAGACGTTTTATTTGAAGACATTTTCGATGTAAAAGATGTGGACAAGGATGGGAAAAAGTTCGATCGCGTCTCTCGACTATTTTGCGATTCTGAGAGCTTCAAAATGGACTTGATCTTGGACATAAACAGTCAACTCTACCCTGTTCGACCAGGTGAAAAATTCCGAATGGTTCTTACCCGCAGTCTGCGAGATGATGGCGGATCCATGGACGACGATGAGACGGAAGATCTGGATGATGAAGCGGTCAATAGCAAGGCGGTCGGGTTCGATTGTGTCATGTACGGCAAGGTTTATAGGATCGAAGCGGATGATGGGTCATCTGGAGAAAGCAGCAGGCTAGCGGCTTACGTCTCCTTTGGGGGGCTTTTGATGCGACTGCAGGGGGACGCAAGTAACTTGCAGGGCTTCAATGTGGACAATCACATTTATCTGATGATGAAGAAACTTGCATTTTAATTTGATATGTTATGTCGACTTTGTGTAAATATGTTTATTATAAATATGTAATATTTCCTGTTTTATAGAAATACATTGAAATATATTTTTAAAAATGTTTAATATTATTAGGAGGATCAAGGTTTACTTAAAAGTGCGAAACGATTGATTATGTTTTAATAATAAAAAAAAAATTCGTCTGTATAGTTGATCTGTGTTTTATGCTGATGAGGCTGATTGTTTTAAATAGAGAGATATAGAATATATAGAATTAGTTTTTTTACCTACAATTACCTATAATGATCGATATATTGCTATATGAAAAATCTTCAATGCAGAATATTTTTATGGAATGAGTTTTGTAATTAATATTGATTGACAAATTTTTGGATGCAGTATATAAAGCTTATTTGTAAATACAGGAGCGGAGATAAAACAGCATGAAATTGAAATATAACATTTTTTATTTCTAACAAACTCGCTTTAAGATGCTCTAAATAAAGGCTAAATGTAAATCGATAATAATACGAATCGGGGATAACCTTATACCCACTGAACATGCAGAATCACCATAAAAATTAGATATTGTGGAAAAAATAATCTTGCTTGTCGAAATATTATTCTCTAGGTCAGATTGAACTCTCCTAAACAGTTATGGTATATTAGCTATAAAGTATAGTTATACCTAATTATACTGGTAATACCATAGTTTCAATTAATTAACAAAATATGTTCAATATTAATTTAATCTTTCGTTAAAATTACTATATATATACATTATTTATTGACAGACAACTATAAAATATACATTTCATATTAAATCTATATACAATATTTTTTTAATTACGTTTTTTTGTCTTTATTTCTGCAGATTCGGACCCCCTAGCTTTTTCATAGTTATATATTTTTTAAAATAGGTTTATTCACCCTTCTCTATCTATTTTACCTCGCTATAATACCTACCTATTAAAATGAGATTCTCTAATTATATATGGGGATATTGTTGAGAGCACTATATACGAGCTACTGAACTTAAAATATCTAATAATATTTAACGACATGTATAGGATAATTGGAAGTATGGAATTGGAATAATTGGAATTTTAAAATATGAATATATAAATATCATTCTTGATAGTATTTTATAGTGCAATTTGTTTTTGCAATGCTAGGTACTTTTTATATTGTACCAATCTGTATACTGCCCTAATGATAACAGAAAAGCCTTCTTAGTTATTGTTATAACCGCCCCTCAATAATTGAAGTTAATTTCGATATATTTGTGTTCCATACATAGACATTATACACTTAACTAATGCATAATATATAATGTCTGTAGGTAGTTCCATATTAATTAAAGTTTGGATTGCATACATAATGAATGTATCAAATTATTACAGGTTTTTATATCAATTAAGCATTTCGACATAGATATGTAAATTAAAAACTAGCTATATCCTATCTACACTTCATCTTTATAAATATTGTCACAACTAGTCATAGCAATTAGTTAAATATTATTCAGTACATGTATTATAAACTTATATATAAAGAATAAAATTAAGATGGGTTAGCATCAGCTGCGTATTCGAAAGCAAGATGACCGAATTAAACTCATAAACTCATTTTTCAGTCCTCCTAGTCTCGTGTAAGTGGGGCTTTAGAAGATCAATAATTTTTTGAATTGACTAAAAACTATCATAGACATTATATATCTATAATTTATAGTGTATAGTTATATAGTGTGATGTCTATGAAAATTATATATACTAAAATCATGTTATGTTATACATACGTATATTATAAACCTATCTTAACCATAGTCTAGACATTGCAGATCTAGTTGTAGTTATATAGTGTAATGTCTATGATCTTAACTAAGTAGGAATTCCTTAATGTATTCAAATACCACCATGATTTCAGACTAAAACAACCTTAACTTCATATTTCTTAAGTTATAAAATATCTACAGCATACATGTCCTTCTATAAAGACAATTACTCAGCTTTTTTCGTTTTTATTGGACAATATTTTACAAGGGAAATCAAAAATCAATAAATACGATTATTTTTAGACATTCTAGAAAGCCCCATTTGACCTACATTTCATTAGATTTTACATTTTAAAATAATTTTATACAAACGTTTTATTTTTATATTTATTTACTTATTCTACATTTAATTATATATATAATATTGCAAAATGTTAGTAACTTATTAAAAAATATTAAAATATTTCATTTAATCTCAAGGTCTTCCAGAGCTTTCTAGAATCTTTCGCAATCTAAATATATAACTATTCCACGCTTTCCAAATCCTCACTTTACTATTGCTATCACGCTTTGTTTGACTTTTTGTGCTGTTTTCTTCGTTGTGAGTATTTTGGAATTTATTTCTTATTTTTCTATATTGTAGATCGTGCATCCATCCATTTAAAAAATGTTATGTTTTTTAAAACAAAATTTATTATAGTTCAGAAACTTTCTATGTCGTTAGATGTAATTTTTTGCACCGTTTTCACCAGAAATACCGGTTCAGTTAGTTTAGTTAGTTTTCTGTTTTAAAATTTGTAGTGAAAGCTTTGTGAAACGTAACTAAACTAAAAATTATTAAGAAATTATTAATTACAATATTGGTTGTCTAGATATTGCTTACAAGTTCCGCAACTATGAGGTTAATTAATTTGTTTTTGAATATCTGCTCTGAATTTTTGTATTTGGTTTAATGAGAAATTCGGTTTGATGTGCTTAATATAATTACCATATTGGAATTTTTACCATCACAATAATGTGATGATAGGAACTAGATTCTTCCGGCTTTTCGAGCTAAAATATACAAATGTATCTGTTGGGCGCAGTTTACCAATCTGCACTTATTACTAATATGCGCTGCGCAATTTACCAATTTATATATTATTTTTGTAAATTTGACTGCTTTATGTTGAATTAAAAACAAATTATATACAAACACTAATATAATTTAAACATTTAATTCAAAAAAATAAAAAATAATTATTTTATTTAATTCTATATAAAGCAGTCGAATTCGCAACAGTGATGTGTAAATTATTTAATAAAACAAATTCAATACAAGCAAGCAATATATATATATATACATATTAGTTATTATTTATAGTAGAATTATTATTTTTCAATTCAACATAAAGCAATCAAATTTACAAAAAATTATATATAAATTGGTAAAATGCGCCCAACATATCGATTTTAGATGCATTTCTGGCCCTTTTTTTATCTTGCCATTGCCTGAAGTTTTGTATTGTACATAAATTATTATTTAAAGCTATGCTTCATTTTAACACATCGTGCATACAAATGCTGTTGTGTATTACTTTTGTTGTATTACTTACAAGTAGTCTATCGTAAGATCGATCTATATTTATTTTGATGTTTTAAATTATAATTTATTATTTTATACTAAATATTTGTATTGCTGGTTACTATAGCATTAGGGTTTTTTAATAATTCGTATAATATTTATCATGGCGCATTATATATATGTTATTTTACTTTCAGAATCGAGAAATTCACTATGGAAAACGATACAGAGACCTTTGCTTTTCAAGCTGAGATTGCTCAGTTGATGAGTTTGATCATCAACACTTTTTACTCAAACAAAGAAATCTTTTTGAGAGAATTGGTGTCTAATTGCAGTGATGCTCTTGATAAAATTCGATACAAAAGCTTGACTGAACCAAGTGCTTTGGACAGTGGAAATGAACTTCTGATTAAGATTATTCCCAACAAAGATGCTGGAACACTTACGATTATTGACACTGGCGTTGGAATGACCAAGGCTGATCTCATCAACAATCTTGGAACAATTGCTCGTTCTGGTACTAAAGCATTTATGGAAGCTTTGCAAGCTGGAGCAGATATTTCTATGATTGGTCAGTTTGGTGTAGGCTTCTACTCGGCTTATCTTATTTCTGATAGGGTAGAAGTAATTTCCAGGAACAATGATGATGAACAATATGTTTGGGAGTCTACTGCTGGAGGTTCTTTCACTATTCGACCCGACCATGGAGAGCCTATGGGAAGAGGAACCAAGATTATCTTGTACTTGAAGGAAGACCAAACAGAATATGCCGAAGAAAAAAGAATCAAAGAAATTATCAAGAAGCACTCTCAATTTATTGGATATCCTATCAAACTGGTCCTCGAGAAAGAAAGGGAAAAGGAAATATCTGATGACGAAGCAGAAGAAGAGAAGGAAGAGAAAGAAGAAGAAGACAAGGATGAGGAGAAACCGACAATTGAAGATCTCGATGATGAAGAGGATGGCGACAAAAAAGACGATAAAAAGAAAAAGAAGAAGATCAAGGAGAAATACATTGACGAAGAAGAACTGAACAAAACCAAGCCTATTTGGACTCGAAATTCTGATGATATCACAACCGAAGAATATGCTGAATTCTACAAATCCCTATCAAATGACTGGGAGGATCACCTTGCTGTTAAGCATTTTTCAGTCGAGGGACAATTGGAATTTAGAGCTCTTCTTTTTATTCCTAAGCGAGCTCCCTTTGACTTATTTGAAAATAAGAAAAAGAGGAATAACATCAAACTTTATGTTCGAAGAGTGTTCATTATGGACAACTGTGAAGAAATTATTCCTGAATATCTGAGCTTTATCAAGGGTGTTGTAGACAGTGAAGATTTGCCACTCAATATCAGTCGAGAGATGTTGCAACAAAACAAGATCCTCAAAGTCATTCGCAAGAACATTGTTAAAAAGTGTGTCGAACTTTTTGAAGAGGTCATGGAGGACAAAGAGAATTACAAGAAATTCTATGAACAATTTGCCAAAAACATCAAGCTTGGAATTCATGAAGATAGTACAAATCGAAAAAAGATGGCCGAGTTCTTGAGATATCACTCCACAATGTCTGGTGATGAAATGACCAGCCTTAAGGACTATTGCAGTCGTATGAAGGAAAATCAGAAAGACATGTACTACATTACCGGCGAATCTAAAGATGTAGTTGCAAATTCAGCATTTGTTGAGCGACTTAGGAAGCGGGGGCTAGAGGTCTTGTTCATGACTGACCCAATCGATGAGTACGCAATCCAACAGCTTAAAGAATATGACGGAAAGAAACTTGTTTGCGTCACAAAAGAAGGTCTTGAGCTTCCAGAAGATGAAGATGAGAAAAAGAAATTCGAAGAACAAAAAGCAGAATTTGAAGCTCTTTGTAAAGTAATGAAAGACATTCTTGATAAGAAAGTTGAGAAAGTCATCGTTTCCAGTAGGCTTGTTGCCTCTCCATGCTGTATTGTGACCTCTCAATTCGGATGGTCTGCTAATATGGAGCGAATCATGAAGGCTCAAGCTCTCAGAGATTCTAGCACTATGGGTTATATGGCTGCCAAAAAGCATCTTGAAATTAATCCTGATCACTCCGTTATGAAAAGTTTGAAGGAACGGGTAGCTGCAGATTCTAATGACAAGACAATCAAGGATCTCGTAATGCTTCTCTTTGAAACTTCACTCCTGTCGTCTGGGTTCTCCTTAGAAGATCCTCAGGTATGTATAAATAAATACATCTAGTTTACTATAAATAATTGCATTCATAGTTAGTGCATAATTATACAAATGCAAGAAAATAACTCAAAAATTTGTCGATTTCAGGTTCACGCCAGCCGAATTCACCGCATGATCAAGCTTGGACTTGGTATTGACGATGATGATGAGACTCCAGAAGGTGATGGCCATGTCGAAGTCCCTGATGCTGATGCTCTTGCTGCAGATGATGAAGCTGGTCGTATGGAAGAAGTAGATTAATCAAAATGATCGAGAGAACTGTGTGATACTATTTTGTTGTGAAATTTAGTGATGTTTTATATTATAATCAGCTAACAGTAATTATCTCTTTTATGTACAAAAATAAAAAAAATCTTTTTAGCGTCTATTTGTTCTTTGCTAATCGTAGAAGTTATGCTACAAATTTGTTGTAATCCGGGAATCAAATTTATAGTTTAATCAATATCTGCATATTTGGCAAAGTTAGTAATTCTAGCTTAAGTGGATGTGAAACGTTGTCATAGATACTATCCCAGAAATTATTACTAGCATTATTATTGTTGCTATGCTGAAATACCTATGTTAATTTCTATTAATGATTACCCAAGTTCTGACAACCAATTATGTTGCTGCACAATAGGTCATTAAAAAGAAAGTCATTCTTAGACTAAGCTATGCTTTATTATTATACGAGATAATCTGCAAGTTTCTATTTTATGCTGACCAATCCATTCAAATCACACAAAAGAGAAGTATGACCAATGGCAACTCTGAGGATACCACCACTAGACTTAATCAGCAGAATAATCTGACAATAGTAGATATATTTTTAATTTTACGTCACGTATGTTACTTTCTTTATATTATGTATAATAATTTGTTCCATTGCTCATTTGCGTTTTGTCAAATATACATTATTATTATGACAACTCTTTTTCGAAATACTTATATAAACCTAGAAAATTGTCAAGATTTTCGATTTCTCAAAATTGTTTGACCGATAACATTCAATACCAACTCACATCTATTTCAATAGTTTTGAGCAAACAATTTCATGCCCTATATGATTAGCGGTAATAATTGATATTTATCGTTAGGAAATAAGATATTTCAGAATAAGGTATATTTTGTAACTACTAAACTATTTGAATCCTTATTTTAATTACATTTAAAAGAAAAAGCAAATGCATATAATAATATATTACTAATTACGTACAATTATATACAGAGATTACAGCCAATTCTTGGAAACAGGATGCGAACATAAAAAAAACGTGAGTTTTAAAAGTACATAATGCGGTACGACGTAAAATGAAGAAAATACGAAATGTAAATGAATATATCATTCAAAGGCATATTTGCACACAACTTCTATATTATTACATATAGTATCTGAAAACCTGAAAGATATAGAAACTAATTTTATTAAATTCTTATTGAAGCCATATAATAATGCTTACAAAATGAAACCACGACTCATTTGAATGGTATACACAGCTAATTTTCTGTTTGCTATAAGTATTAAATTTACCTGTTTGTAACTGACATTTTTTATACTAATATAAATCTGTCAGATATGTTACACATCTATTGACTATAATTAGGAAGTGTGTAAACCATGCTTGTATATAAAGTAATGCGAATTTTCATTATTGATCGATGAATAAAGTTTCACTAGTATGTGTACCGCAGCTCTCATATAATGTAGTTAACTGTTTAGGATATAATAAATGAAAGACTGAATTTAACAAAACATGAATAAGGGGGATAAAACAATAACGAGGACACACGTAAATTGGACTATTATGTAGTAATAGTTATGGAAACTAATTCATAAGGCAGTTGACATTTTCGTCTATAGTTATATTAATATAAAACAATATATCTAGGACCTATTACTAGTAAGATGTCAAATAAAAACATGGAATAATGAAATAGTCCGTTGTGGTACATACTGCTGTTCACGTGAGAGTAGTACGTACACCGGTATTGTGCCAAATCAGAGAAATTTACAATCAATATATAAGTGCATCCACTCTAGTGTTATAAATTGTAATACATTTTGTTTTATAACTATCTCCCTCCAAAACAAAAACTATGTATAATAATATCACTAGTCCAATATTTCTGGTCCAATGTAGTATTTTAAATAAATATATATCTGTCAATTATCGATATATAGAGAACACTCCTGTGTGGGTGCGAGCCTCGGGCTGGCTGATTGCTGAATGAGTATCACAAAGATGAGGAGAAAGCACTGGGAGGAACTCTTCATGTGTAGAGAGTGGATTGGATAGTTAGTTCACATTGAGCCAACTGAAATATAATTCAAGAATATTTTAAATATAAGTTTAGCTAAATTAATATTCGTAACAAAATAATTCGAATAGTATATTTTCTAACAAGTTAGTTTAGCATAATGACGATTTATTTGAGAATGTATCAAAAATATATAAATTATAATGAAGACGTAAAGCTGGAATTGAATGATATTGATCTGGTGGTAAGAGCTTGCGTCAATTTGAACATCTGTCTACCTAGATCTAATATAGACGGACTCATTTCATAAAGAAAAAGACGTCGGATAGAATTATTCTGCATTCTCTTTCTGAATCCTGTTTATCATATTAATTATTCTAACAATATTTGTAATTTTCGCTAACTTTGATCAAAAGAAATAAAAGTGTTTTAATTGATATCCATTTATAGAGAAACATGACTAATTAGTCTATAAATGTAGAATCTAATATATTTTTAAATGTTACAATCCAACACACACTTCAGAAATCTAACAAATTCTCGTTTAAATACAAGCCCCCATTTATTAACTATTCTGTACCAACAATTAAATATATTTACATATCATAGTCAGTATGACCTCTCCTAGCAGCGTGCACTGCTATCAAACGGTGAGTAAAGGATATCGGAGAAGCACTTCAAACAGTTCAGTATCATATTCTAAGTTGGCCAACACCCATTCAGAACATTCTGAAGTGTTGCAAGATTATCTCTCTATCAGCACACCGGGCACCGACGAAAATACTTTTCAACTCTGTATTTATAATGGCTCCGACATTATAATGTTCACGTCGTGAGTTCATCGTCAAGTAAGTTAGTTACCTGTTCATTGGAGATTGCTCATATTCACATATTCAACAAAACGTCATTGTTCAAAATCCACCATAGATAAACTGCATGCGCAGCACAGAGTGGACTTTAAAATGTTCTATTTGAGTACGTACGAATGCATGTCTCTTCTATTACAGTCCTCTACAGATAGTATTTTTTAAAACCAACCTAAACAACAGTTCCATCTGTGTTGGGCTGTGCTGAACGAAGTCCCGTTGCTGGCTGCTGTTTCCAGGAGGAGGTACCCCCCGGGTTAGAGAGGGCGTCTAGAGAGATGGGGGGAGAGGCCAACGTTTGACTTGTGGGGGAGAAGGAGGGCGATGACACAGAGCCACCGGGCATTGTGTATAGTGGGGCACTGGATGAGGGAGGCAGGATAGGTGATAGGGGGCCGGGGAGGCTGGCTTCGGGAGGTGGACTCGAGGAAGTTTCACCGGGTGAGAGACAAGGAGGGGATGGCTGCCGAGAAAGAGAACACTTTAATCATTAACGTAGCAGATATGTGCTGGATCTACTGATGGTTTTAACACTATACGACCACATTGACAAATATTGTTAAACGAAAAATTGATGTAAGCTATTCCAAGATTTTTTATTCTGTAGATGGTTAACATCTGTAACCATAGCGACAGACAATATGTATGTTTTTATTCCGCAGTTTAATTACATCTAATTATAGTCATTCCATTTTAAATAATAATATTCAAAAAGTTAATTCAATGTAACATTCATTTATAAGATTAAGGAAATTGAAGTATAACTAACATATGACACAAATAGTATAGCAAAATGAATTCACAGATTAAAAGTTTTTTTACCGTTTGAAACGCACACAATTTTAAAATGTAATCACAGTTAATTATACCTGTTAAAATATATCAATTTAATTAATTTTTACTACTCACAATGTTGTTCCCGGGTCTACCAAAGGTGTAGACAGTGCCCTGTTGACAGGCGATGACTATGGATTCTGGCCTGAACACCAGATCTGTCAACCTGTCTTGTGAAACCTGTTTACTAAGAAGTGGTTCCAGGATGGGTACATCGTCCAGCCGAGGACACACAGAGGTGCCTAATATTCTGCAACATAGTAAAGATGTATTAATATTCAGCAACATAGTAACGTAAATATTGATTAATATTCTGCAACATAATTATATCATAGACATTATATATCTATACATTTAAAATTCCTAGTTATCGCGTTAGGCAAAAAACTTCAATTTGATTAGCTGATTTGAACTTATAAGCATATTAATTCAATTTAAAGTTTTTTATACCGTTTTTTTGCCTAACACGCCGGCTAAGCATTTAATTTTAGATTGCAGATAGTTATATAGTGTTTAACGCAAATATGGATTGATATTCAGCAACATAGTAACGTAAATATTGATTAATATTTAGCAACATAGTAAAGAAAATATATTAATCAGTATTATGAAATTTTGTCTTTGCAGCGAAAAAATAGATTATGAATTGAAAGTCTTAATTAATGCGGTAGCTAAAGCAACTTAAACTAAAAATTACCGAAAGGTCAATAGTATAACAACCATTTTTAATGAATTCTTGAATATTATTTGGTTATGTATGAAAAACAACCAAACAAATAATAATTAACAATTACCTCTCCTCAATATCTGCAATAGAAGAGCCTAGTCCATTCCATGCGCCGGTTCCTTCACTAGGAGACCGTGTTCCCAGGGTGGAGTGTCGTCCTAAACTGTTCTTGCCTCCACCACTTAAACTCAGGAGTCGTTTGTGTCCCCCTGACAAGGAATTTACACCTGAATCTCTACTCGAGGAGTTAGGGCTCGAACCCGTGGCTCGACTTGCACCCAATGTCAAACTCGCTAGGCGTTGACTTAATGTGCTCCCGCCCTCCGACTTGGTACGTTTAGTAGTTGGCTTACCTGTAAATTATTTTTTCAAAATTGAAAATATACAAAACGATTATAAGGGCAGATATTTAAATCAACCTACTTGTAGTTCCAACCCCATTATTGTTTGTAACTGGAGAAGGAGTAGTTGTTTCTACATAATCTAGACTATGGTCACCACTATCAGTAACAACCGTGTGATGATTGGATCCGGTAAAGGCAAGAGAAGAAGTGGAGTCTCCAGAGTAGCCAATAGCTGCTGACCGTAGACCCTGGCGTACAACATCCTCTGTCAGTTCCCATAGACAAAGGAGAGTGTCCTGTCCAACACTACCCAGTCTAAAATTTGAAATCAATTAAATGTTTGCAAATAATTTTAATTTTTCGAATTACTACTTTTGAGTAGTAATTTATAAAGTTTGAAAATATCAAATTTATAATTAATTTATGCATTATAAAGCAATTTTTTAGGGATTTTCGGTACCCGTTATTTTAGCACCAAAGGAATCTGAACTAAAACTTATCATTAGAATTAAATTGAAAATTGATAATATAAATTAATTGAATAAAATGGTGTATGTTGTAAATAAAGTCCGACAGCTAGCACCTTCCATGTACAAGGAACGAGATATCAACATTAACTCCCTATAATTGTGTCAAACATTGCGAAATGGACATTTTCCGGTGTTGGGAAGTCTGGTTTGGATCACAGAGCTTTTTTGTTTTGATAAGACACACCTTAAGAGGTTACTTTACAAAAAATGCTTATTTCTTATAAAATGAAAAGTTTAATTAGGTTTTTAAAAGTTTAGTTTGTTGTAATGATTATGAACATATAACTGATTTCTTTATATTAAAACGAAAAATTTTATTCACAGATACTTTTGAGTAATGGTATTTGACTCAATTTTTGTGAATTCTCGCTAAAATGGGTCTAATACCTCTGGGATTCAAATGGATTCAAAATCATCTGGGATAAAATAAAATGTTATATGAGTTTATTTTTTGTTTAAATGTAAATAAATCAGTTCATAATCATAATAATTCAACAAAACTTTTTAAAAACCAAATTAAACCTTTATTTTATAATAAATAGGTATTTTCTTGTAAAGTAACCTAATATTGTATAATACTCCTATTCTTTAATATTAGAAATCAAAAAAAGCTCTGTGGTCCAAACTATATCGGCAGACATCCATTTCGAAATGTTGGACACCATTATCTACAATAATAGGGGGTCACTGTTGGTATCTCGTTCCTTAGTGTAGAGAGCTAGCCGCAGACTAATATATTTCTATTAAAAATACACAAGGTTATACTCCGACCTCTTCCGTGATTTATATTATATGACAATACTATACTGCAACAAATAATATATACATTTGTATCAATTCAAACAATAACTTGAAGGATTTAAATATTATTAGTTTATACCTGTAGGTATTGGCACAATTCTTTTTAGTCGATGAGCTAAGTTGGTCATCGGAACCGGTGGACGTTGCACAGGAATTACGACACAGGCGCGACTGAGTCCGTCGACCACCACATTTTCGCAGAATTAATTGAGCCTCTTCTTCCTCAGAGTCAGTGTTGTTACCATGACAACTGACAGGCTCAGGACTGCTCCCAGAGTTTAGATCATCATTGGCATTGCAACAAATACCATCTCCACCAGGACAAAGGTGTGCATCGAAGCGGACTACATTAACCCAGGATTTGTGACCCTGTCCACGGCAAACCACTGCCCGATCCTGTACGGACCAGATGGTGACTAAATCGTCTTGACCTCCAATTGAGAGGAACCGAGAGTCTGGAGACCAGGAGACACACAAAAGTCCGCCAAAGTAGGACCTCATACTCCCCTGAAAAAAAATATTCCGATCGACGCTGAGATTTATACTTATATAATAAAAAAGCATTCATTAAACAATCACAAAAACATTTCGTTGATCAAATAAAAATTAGTTCATTGTTTTAATTATTTTAAATTTTACATTAGTTGGATGTAGATAAAAGGGTTCTTATATGTATTTCTTTAAATAATTAAAATGTACAAGTCACGTTAAAAAATAGTTAATATATGACGTACAGGAGAGATATTTCAAACTAAGATAGGAAACACAAAAAGAAATTTTCGATTTAAGAAATCCCTTTGTATATACTTCGTAGAAAATTTTTCGAAACCGCGATATTGTTAGAGACGGAAACTATACTTAATTGAACGTTGTGGGTATGTTTAATACACAACATCAACAAATTGAAGGACAGAATTGGAAAATAAGACACGATAATAAAATATAGTTGAAAGTTAACAATTGCGGGAATTACGTAATTATTTCGAAACTATTTCTAACTTAAAATTACAATAATTTACAATTCAAGAAGAGTCTATATAAAAAAATTATGCTTAATTGCGATGATAAATAAATTCTAAATTAATTTACATTACTATTTTCACACTTCAAAATATTAAAGATATTGCTTACTGCCAATTGTTTGACTAATATTAAATAAAATCACGACATCCACTAATAAACTAGTTAATATTTCATATAGAATGCACTTTGTCAGAATTGCATGTACTACAACACTGTAATAATCAATGCGAACATTGTAATTATGTGACTGCAACTAAATTTAGCTATTTTAGAAACAAAGGGCATAAGTAGCTTATTTTATAAATAATCAACACACAATAATAAAAGATACGACAAACTTTGCACACAAGACAATGTAATAATAAGTTCTAACCTGAAGTTCCATTTGGTGATAATCAAAGACCCTGAGATAACCATCCTGACTTACTGCCGCTAGGTATTGTCCACACGGAGAGAAGGCGAACTGGTTAATAGCGGCTGCCGGCGATATCTGCATTGAACCACCAGTCATGCTCGACAGTAAACTGCCCGGATTAGCCGCGGACCGCCCTGTCGGTAGTGTGTGATAGTGCGCGGGGAGAGGGTCCCCAAGCGGGCCCAGTGTACCACCTCCTGAGCCACCAGAACTGCTGCCACCACCTCCTCCTCCTCCACCCAAAATCCACCGGTAGAGAGGGTTACGAGTAGATTTAGTTTTGCATGTATAAACTGAGAAGCCAGTGCCCTGTTTGAAAATCTGGTAAGTGGGCACAGTTGCCCCACTGGGAAGGTCCTCATTGTACAGATACAGTTGTCCACTAGCGTGGCTAACTAGGAACTGGTTGGGGGAGTCGGGTACCCATTTGATGCAGGTGACTGGAGTTTTATCGATCAAACGCTGTAGTTGACATAAATTAGCAGAAAAAGATTATTAGTGGTAGAAAGGTAGACCCAGTTGATATGTTAAATAATGACACAGTAAAATAATATAACAGCTAATTCAATATGCACAAATCCAATGAATTGATTATTAAAATAATAAATGTCACCAATAAAAGGTTAGATAAATGCTAAAACTAATGACAAAGATACCTTACCTCCTCATTGAACAGTTTACTTTGTTCTTTTCTAATTGGATCGATAAGTTGTATTTGACCTCCTGTGAAACCTACTAACAAGAATACTGATTCTGGACGTGGCGAAAACTGATTGAAGTCATGACAAGTTGGAAATGTGTTTTTATATATTCTTTTGTCTAAAGGAGCAGGTTGATCTTGGTTCTAAAAGTAAAGAAATTTTATAAAATAAAAAGCAACTAATAAATACACAGTTAGAGTTATAGTACATTTATGGTTAATCATTATATAAAACTTAGACACATATTATTAAAATGTCCGCTTGATTAAATAATTAAATTAAAATCAATGAAACACATTAAACAAAAGATGTGTACACATCAACTAATCGAAATTAACTAAAATGCATTGAACTATACTATACCATATACTATTTTCATTGTTTAGTAATTTTATTAATTTAAAGAAAAATAATATATACCACTACTTTAATGCTAACCAATATTCAAGTAATGGTCTACTAAGATAAAAAAATAGATTAAAGTTAATTTTTAATGCTTCCATTAATTAAGACGGTGTATCAATGTTTGATATAAATCTCACTTATTCATAGAAAAATATAATCAATACAATAAACTAGTTTAATAACACTCTAAAAATGTATATTGTTTAGATCAAGTTTTAGTTTTAGCAGATCAAAATTATTTATAATAAGAAGTTTAGATCAGACATGTTTAGGCAGGAGTAGACTGTGATTATATAAAGTATCTTGTAAATTCATAATTTATTATTAACCTACACCATTAAAAAAAATATTGTTAAAAGCAAATTAAAAACTATTTTAAGACTCAAAGAGAAATTCCAGCCCTTTCATAAGTAGCAAAAACATGAGTATGTTATGATTTAGGTGGCAAGTAACAAGAAAAAAAGCACAAAGTGTAAACCTACAATGAATATTAAAAGTAATGGTAAAAAGTGAACTGTATATATTAAGTTACTGAAATATGGAATAAAATTAATGAATAGTGAAATAAAACTATGAAATCTAAAAAATAAATTTATTCCATAAATTATGCAACAGTTTCCATTTTGCATGTCTGTAATTTTTTGTATTTAAGTGTTGCTTATGGAAAGCCTCCATTCTCCAGGTTTATTTGGCATTTACAAAACTTTCATTCAGCAAAGTCTGGTTTCTTGCTCTCTGAGAGCCAAAGAATTGAGTTGTATTCATCAATAGAGGGTCAGTCAACCATCCAAGTTTAAAATTGCTGGATCACTTTTAGCTATATCTCTAAAACAGAATGAGTTAGTTGCATAGTCATAAACCAAGATATTGTTTAATAAAATAGGAATTGTAAAGGATATGCTAGGAGATATCTATTCTATACAGATGTTATATTTTTAATTATGTAATTGAAAACAGAAAATAAAATATTAGTAAAAAGATGTATGCATGGTGCACATACATATTAGAGACCAATTAATAGGCCATATTATCAATATTCCAATTCTGTATTATTTGCAACAAATTGTATTGTTTACCCCTTTATTTTGGGGTACCAAAAGGCAGTCTTCTTGGTCCATTATTATTTTCTGCCTACACCAGACCTCTTGGAGAACTACTTTTAACCCAAGTAGTAAACTACCATTATTATGATGATGACACTCAAATTTGGTTAGAAGTAAACTCCCCTGATCTGAGTGTTTTATCATAAACATGTGCCTTGCTTTAATTCATGCATGGACAAATGCAAATAAACTAAAATTGAACATGGACAAAACTAAAATTTTATACTATTCCTTGAGTGTCATGATTCATCCTACCTCACAACCTTGCAATTATTTTTGATACAACACTATTGTTCAAAGACCACATATCCAGCATATCTAAGTATATCCCAAAAAAATTCCTCATCATGCCTTTATAAGCTCAAAGATTTATATGCATAATGCTATTCTCTATAACCTACAACAATCTTCAATAAATAGAACTCCAAGAATACAGAACTCTGCACCTCAATTACTGATAAATTCTGTTACATATTCCATCTGAACCCTTCTTAAGTTCTCTGCACTGGTTACCAGTTGAGAAATGCATAATTAAAAAAAATTATATTTACATATCATGCCATTCATAATTCAGCCCTGCATTACATCACTAACTTGATAGAAATTAATACTAGTGAAAGAGTTACTAGACAATCTTCAACAATCACACTTAAGTGTCACATTATGCAAACAAAATGAACTGGTGAAGAGCTTTTGCCTTTTGTGTGCCCACCTTTTGGAAATACTACCTTATTATTCTCAGAAAATTAGAAACATTCACATGGTTCTTATGTAATTTCCCTTAAAAAGTTATTATTTCAATATGTAAAACAGTTAAGAATTTTTTTGACATAGTGAAACAAAATTCTATGACTTTTCCAGACCCTTTAAAAATTTCCCTGACTTTCCCAGTAACATAGGAATCATGCATCCAAAGCTGAACTGAAAACAAATTTTTATACTTTAAAATCTGACTAGACATACATAGTAATTTCAATACTACTCATTCAGTAATCTCCTATGTACATAACCTTATCTTAAATCATATTGTTTATATACTATTAAAAGCTAAATGATATATTGTTCTTATATTATGTTGTATATATTGCATTACTGTAGTATTGTTGCATGTTGATTATGTTGCTGTATGCAAATAGAAGTGCTTTATAAATACCTAAATATAATAATAATAACCATCCTTTTAAAGATGGGTTGAAGAATGACAACAAATTGTATAGATTAGAATCAACATATATTTCAGTAATATAAAACATCCATAAGTCACTCACTTGACTTCAGTTAGACTAGGAAGCAAGGACAACTCTTATAAACAGATGCAACAGTTTAAATACTGTAATACAAACCATTAAACATAACTCATGTTAAGTAAGTCAATGTAGCCACATTGTGCACTTTGGGTGATTATGATATATATTCATATAATTTTAGTGGAATATTTGAATAATAATAAAACCATCTTTACATGGGCATCTTTAATGAAAAGGGTGTCCTAGCCAAAATAATAATGAAGCCATATTTACATGGCTGTACCTATTAAAATAGCTGTATATCAGCCTTAATACATATTTCTATTTTGCTACCATGCTAATCAGTTTGCTCTTCATCTACTTTTTCCAACATCTTTGACTAATTATTCCATATTCTTTATCATCTACTTATTCCATCTATACACCCTGTATATGTTGGTGACCAATTAGGAACCCCGGTGCTGGAACCCCAACTATAGTTCTAAACTGGTCAACCAGTTGAGAACTTTTTACATCTTTTTAATTAATTTTTATTTTAGAATATATTATATATATATATTCTAAAATAGAACATTCAAAATTAATTTTTTAACAAGGAAATAATGTAAAATTGGAATGTGCATAGCAAATGTTGCCAGCATATGAGTTAAAAATATCAATGAAACATCAAATGAAAACTCTATATAAAATGGTGAATATCATGCCAGATTTATTTATACTTAAAGCCAAAGATTACTGGAAATAACTTTTAAAAAACGTCATTATATCTTTTCATATGTTTATAGTTATTAAAAGAAATACTGGCTAAAGCTTGACACAAAATTGTATTAATACTTACTAATAATCTGCTATTATAAGGGTATACATATAACTCTTTTCCGAAATTATAGCACATTTTTTCTTCATAATGATATCCATTTGGTCTCTCAGCTTCAAATTCAGATGAAGTAACATGATTATTTACGCTGTTCTGATTGTGAGTTGGACTTGATGTATCAGTGTCACTTTGTCCGGAATAATTTGGGATAGGGTTCATAAAAGATACACGTACGGGAGTGTTTCCTGTATTATTATTTACAGCTTGAGTTTGTTTAGGTTTTGAATAATATTCATGAAACGACATTAATTTGTATAAGCCTTCACGGGCAAAGAAATGGTCTTTATATTCATCTTGCTTTTCTTTGCCGTAGAAATCACAAGACAGCGCCATTACAAAATGCGAAAAAATCTTGTTTAAATTGTTAATTACCAAAACATATTTTTAATACTCTTAGGATTTTAGGAATTTTTATATTTTGTATTATTCTTTGTCAAAACATAAAAATATATAATAATATAAAAATATTAATTAAAATATATTTGATCACGTGACTTTGTTTATGTTTTGGTTTCGCTTTGTATATTTGACTTTCATAAAGGATTTGTGGACGTGATATAAAATGGTAAATATTATTATAATTGCATTATTATTGAATAATTTATCAAAACCAGAATTTCAATTAATATACTAAATATATTACATACAATGGGCAATGAAGGTAGCAATTAGAAAAAACTAAATATTAAAATTGTTAATTCTTTTTAGTATCATTAGCTTTCTATAAAATCACAAATATTTCAAATAATTGTTTATTGTTAATAGGAAAAATAATTTGAAAAAATAGATATTAATTTTTATTGTATTAAACATTGTTTTTTGTTCTTTAGACGTCATCAACTATTTGTATTGACATCTGACCTTTAAAATTTCTTTATAAAATAACATAGTTTTAATATTGACAAAAAAGTTCAAAATAAATATCATTTGACTACATAGGAAATACATATTAGAATAGCTGCTAGGTGGATGAATTTATATATTAAAATAGCTGCTAGTGAAATGGGCAAGAAATTATATAAAATTTGCTGTAATTCCTGAGTACTATTTTTATAATGTTCTTACTGCCAAAGTTCTTCAAATTGCATAGATATTACTGAAATTTGATTGGTTTACATTTCACCACATATAGTTAGCTTTTTCTGGCTATCTTTCTTTGTATAATTAAGTGAATAAATAACATTATTAGACAGTAAATTAACTAATTTTATGTATTTCTGAATAATCAATATTTATTGGTTTTTATCATGAACATAACATAATATATAATTATTACACAATAGAAAAAAAATTAATATTAGTATATATCTACTTCATTGATTTTTATAATATATTTCTGATAGTTAGGTATTTTTCATAATTTATGTTGCTATTTATTTATATATATATACCTTTATCCTACATAAGTATTTTTTTTAATAATACACCAATGTAATTTTTAGCATCAATGGTTATATTTTCATATTCTCAAAAATGTTTTTTTGGTTCTATAACCCACAATTAAATAATTTATATTAATTTATAAAAAATTATCTTATTTGTTGACAAATATAATTTTATTTATTTCAAGTAATATATATATATTGTGATAATATATACCATCTTTATATTTTCAAAACAGTTTATAAATACACTATACTTTTTTGTTTTAGTGAAATATATAAGTTATATTTTTTTAAATATAGTTTAATTTACAGACAATACAAATAAGAAAAATATTATATAGTTAAATACCTACTATGCATATATTTTATAAATTATACAGATTTTGACCATCAACTATACTCTTAATATTATTATGATTCTCAATAAAAAATATAAAGCCTGACTGCCCAGTCATCATATGTACTGTTGACTGACAATTCTAGTCAATCCATGGATCACACTTAGATAACCAAGCTAACTGATCTCATAGTGGAGGTTACACTTTTATATGTTGTGCACTATAAGCAAATTTGTTTATTTCACAAATGGGATGTACCAACAACAAACAATTTGAATCATATAAATAGTTTGCAAATGGAACAATTATACATTTACCAAGAATGAATTTTAAATAAAAGAGGATTAACTATTATAACATATGATAGCAAATTAAAAAATTTCTAAATATTTTTCAAAAATATTTATCAAAATTATTTATTAAAATATTAAATCAATTTGAATATAAACAGCAATTTTATGTCAATCTATTGTGTATTCATTGTTGGGACAGACAAAATTATTGTACCAACAATGAAAATACAATAGGTTGACATATAATTGCTGTTGATATGCAAATTGATTTAATATTTCAATAAATAATTTTGATAAACATATTGGAAATTGATTTAGAAAAATAATAATTTGCTGTCATATGTCAATTCACTGTCAAACTGAATATAACAATTGATTTAAAAGTATGTAGTCCCATTTTCATGTCTAAAGTATATCCAACTTTTATAAAATATGGAAAACTTAACCCTTTAGACCAGGGGATGTTGAATAAAACTTTATGATTAATCATCAAAAGCGCAAACCCTTTGTGAACATATATTTCAATCATAAACTTTTCTATGAATAAATGCTAGTTGAATAAAAGTTTACGATTAATTGAAATCATAGAATTCAATCGTAAAGAGGCAAATTCAATCATCAACCTATAAAGGCTAGAAGGGTCAATGTTAACTGTATGATTAAATTACATCCTACACGGCTACCTATACACAACATCAATTTATCCAGTTATAGTGGGGTGATGTGAGTTCTCACATAGCATATACATTGTTTATATTCATTTACCTACTATTTTATCTTCAACGTGGCTGCTAACTTGTTGATTTTGTTACAAAAGGATCTTGTTCGACACCATTTAAGGCGAGAACGTGTTTTTCGCAATCAGCTTAATCCATTGAACATCTTATCAGATAACAAAATTTTATGAAATTATTGTTTTACTCAGCAATCAATATTTCAGCTGGTTGAAATATTTGGACCTGACTTAACCCACCCTACATGGCGCAACTCTGCATTGAGCTCACAACAGCAACTTCTTATAGTCCTTCATTTTTTTGGAATGGGTGCACCTCAGCATGTGTTTGGTGAACTATTTGGAGTAAAAAATCTACTGCCCAGCAGACTGCGGGACTTGAGAAGGTATTCTGATATCTTCATTGGTATCGACCAGCATGGAATCGCCCTCATCTCCAATTATTCCTTCCTTCATTTTCTTTTGGACCGCCCTTAAAACCATTTTGAATGTTTCGTTGTTTGCAATTGGTGGACCTCCACCTGCAAAGGAAAAAAAACAACTTTATAAGTATACACTTATACTATCAAATGCTATTCAATGATAGTGAATAATAAATAAGAAAAATTACTTAGTTAAATTTAAAGCATATTATAATTTGTTAATATTTACCTGTTTTATTTTTTCCATTTTATATTTCCTTGCATTGCACAATAGGTCTTGCCATTTTTTTCTCACAATCATCCAATTTCTCTTGTCAGCTTTGATTTTTTTCTGATGCCAGCTTCCAGTACTTTGCCTTCACTTTCTCAGTGTTTGCAGAGGACCAACACGCCATGCCAAAGAGCTTTGAGTAATTTTCTTTAACAAAATGGATCAAAAGTTCTATTTCTAGTGTAGTCCACCTTTTCCCCTTTGATTTTGTAATGTTTTCCATTTTTCATAAGGTGTAAATGACTCACTATGTTATCTAAGCAATATACAGTATACTAAATACAGTGAACAAAACTCGCAGCCAATATACCTAATAAATTCTCACCTTTTACTGCTAAAAAGTTAATATGATAATGCACAAATGATTTGCATGTGTGCACGTGGTGGTATTGAGCCAATTAGCAGGCAGCAGATAAATATCGTATGATCAATAGTTAGTTACCAATTAATAGTGACAACAAAGGATTTTTATTCAACTGATTAATAGCAGCCATGATTAATCGTAAACTGCTACAAAGGATTTGTATTACAATTAATAGTGAGTTTTATTCAACATCGCCCTGGGTATACAAATAAATTTCTACAAGCATACTATGGCTGTTTTTTATAGTTGAAAATCAAATGAGACAATTCCTGTAATTTTATTGGCTAAATATTTGATGTTGTAATTCACTACTTGTCTTGTTATTGATTCTTTTTGTGCAAAGTTTCATGGGTAGATATTCTAGCTAAAATATTTTCTATAAACATATATTACTTAGCATTTATTATATATTTATTATAATAATATGTTATAGGCATAAAAGGTATATATATAATATAGGTATAATATAAATATGAACTATTTAGAACTATACAACATTTAAAATATATATATACAAATAGAATTTTCTAAGATTTTCTATAGTAGCAAAGTTAGGGTTATTTATAGAATAATACATAAAGAATAAGGAAACATGATAAAAAAGGAGATATCTATCAACATTAGTCTATCTACTGTAAGGCTTGGTGAGTTCACTCACAGGGTCCTAAGCAAAAGCCAGGCAGGCCCACACACTCCATAACATCATTCTAGTTAGACAATTAGTGCAATCTCTAACAGAACACTGTCAATAATGCTTTCTTGACCATAGATTTGTGATAGGGCAGGGTTATGGATTACAGGTGGCATTGGAGCAGGACCTTGCAGAACATGGAGGATTGATGCAATATGGCTCAGCTCAAACAGAAAAAATGGATGAAGATAGGACTTTTTATAGTTGGGATGTCATTTCTGTTGCAGAACCATGTATTCTTTAGAATAGAGAGAAGTCTGTAGACATTTCTCCTGACCAATGGAATAATTCAGACACATACCATATCGAAATTATATGTAATTCCCTACATAAAACTATTATACCAAATCAGTGCTGTAGTTCAGCTACATGCATATTTCTCCACTGAATCATGTTCCATGGATGTGGTGGCTGTTGTCCAGCACTCCCATTTTTGCAATCAGTTCAAATTACCATAGATATATCATTAGGAAAAACCAAGAGTAAAAAGTTTTCCTTGCTTTGAAAAAAATCTGGAATGAACAAATTTCGAAAGTAACTAATCATGAGATAGAATTTGTTTTGCATTGAGCATTTATTTAAAATCTATAAAATGATGTGTACTTACTAGTCAAATTAAATTATGGAAAGGCTATGTTATTTTTTAAATTGTAGCCATTACAAATTTATGTCATCCCTTAAAATTAGATTTTGTAACAATTCAATCTCTTTTCCTACTTTTGGAACCACTTTTGATGTCAATGATAAAGTTTATTTGACAATGATGAAATTTATTTTACTTTTTGAGTTTTAACAGTGAAATAAAATTTTATTCAAATAACTTTGAAATCATTTTGTTGTGAAATGGGTATTAATCAAAAATAGTTTATGTTAAACCATAAGATTAATACATAAAATGACAATTCTAATAAACTATTTTTGTGCCTGTTTATGTATTTAAAACAATAGAATTATGCAAGATTTCTTATAATAATTAGTATCTCTAATATTATTAAAATCATGATTATATTTTACACCAAATTTAAAATTTCCTTTTGTCATCTACTTTTTAGTAATATCAACTTAGTTATTTTGCAGAATATTGACATAATGTCTTTCAAATATCGTATTACTATGATTGTGAATACTAGTTGTAGTTATAGCACAGCGTCTTTATTTCAAAATTATTGTAATTTGAGAATGTTCCCTTTTTTCTTCCAACTCAAAGGAGCAACCACGACGCACCCACAAGCGTAACAACAGCGAGCACACCAGCTTCAAAGCGCTTACCCGCAAGGATGCTGAGAAGGCGATGGGCACTGAGCTTTATAAGTTGATCCAGACTTCTAATGATAAAGAGAGATTCGAAAAAGAAATGGCTGGTTTTCAGATCCTCTTTGGGCGCTACATGGAGGACACTGGGTCACGGATTGAATGGGATAAGATCAAGCTATGTCCAGAGGAAATGGTGAGCTTTTGTAACAAATCGATATTTAGGAAAATATTTTACGGAATTTTGATTTTATAACATAATTATCATTAAAGTTTTGATGTATTTAATTGCTTGTAATAATTAGTATAATACTGCCCTCTGTTCTCTTCTCAGTTGCGACCTTACGAAAAGTTATCATCGCCGTCTTCGGATTCGGCCATCAAGGAAATGCTCGATACGTTGGTTGTTATCAAGTTGAACGGTGGCCTGGGAACCAGTATGGGCTGCACGGGTCCAAAGTCTGTTATCTCTGTGAGAAATGATCTCACTTTCCTGGATCTTAACTTGCAGCAGATTGAGGTAAGGATCCATTGCTTTAATGAGAGTAAGCGTGGAATATCTATCGTTTTCTTTAATATGGATTACAAAAATCAATACTCCGTTTTGAAAATTTTCCATTTGGTAACTGTAAAATAATCCCCAAACTAAGTTATTTGGGTTTGATGATATTTTATCTTTACGATCAATGTATGATAAATATAGATTATATTATGGAATAGTTACAATAAATATAGATTTCAGTGAATACTAAATTATTAGAGTAATTTCTTATAGCTCTTTAATAATCATCAATTTATTGGGTAGTATTATAGTTATTAGATTAAATTTATTCAGTATTTGTAATCGCTTACGAAGTTTTCCAGCAAAATTGGATATTGATTTTATTTATCGACGCATCTTGAAAATGCTTCATTAATTTTGGCTAAGACGCACAATGATGCGCAACAATTTCCGCCTAATTTAGTAATCAAATTATCCACAAATGTCGTGTATTTAAGTCACCTCGTGGTTTTGTCGTCATATATTACCGTCTAAATCTATTTCCGTATATACATGGCTTCTATACAATTATGTTTGCCATCTATAATATCTTTATTACTATACATTTTAGAAAAAGTCTTAAGTTGTCGAACCTTGCAAATTTGCTTTGAATATTTAGACAACGTTGGATACAACGATCTTTTGTAACCAAACCTGGGCTTTGCTTTGCCAGAGTTCACACTAATATCATAATAGTGTATGGTGCACTTTATAATGTGTAGGGCTACTTTCAAGTGCTCGTTGTTGTTATTAATTGATAGTTAGTTCACCCAGACAAACTAAATGACTCCTTATCTGCGTGAATTTGACAAATTACGCTCCTAAATGCTTTGCAGCTAATATTGTTATTATTTAGGCTACCTATTATTAAATAATCAATGTAATAATATATATTATATAAATGATTATATTGGAATTTATTTGAATTTATAATATGGATCGATTTTCATTCTATATAATATCCAAAGATGTTGAATTATACTTTTAATGTATATATATAGTAGTAATTATGCCTCTATGATAATATCTATGAAATCAAATTACGATTTTTTAGTTAATTTGTCGAATGCAGAAAATTATTGATCTTCTACTGTTTAAATTTATATTAATTTTTAATATTGATTTGTGCTTACGTGTGTAAGCACGTTTCATTTGAATGCAAATAACTGATTGCACTATTTTTTACAGATTTTGTTTATTAGGCTTTTATAATGCCATGTTCATGTTCCTCTTAAGAATATTTCTGCATCGAATGCATCTTTCGCTTCCCTTAATTCAGACTCTCAACAACAGGTATGGCTCCAAGGTCCCCCTGGTCCTCATGAACTCCTTCAACACAGAGGTAGACACGCAAAAGGTTCTTGGCAAGTACAAGAATATCAATGTCGAGGTTCTTACATTTGAACAGAGCATGTACGTGTACTTCAATTTACCATATAAATAGCCTGTCAACTTTATCAAGGCGACAATATATTTACGGGTCTGAGTTTAATTTAGTTTCTGGTTATTTTATAGATATTGAATTATTCTATTTGTTGTAAAGATTATATTGTGTCTCATATTCAGTGGCATTCATATGAACAAACGTTCGCTTTCACCACCATCAGTATTCTTCGTTCTTTGCGACTTCTATGCACGTAGGCAATTCTTGGCATACTAGTGCTGTACCGGCTACAATGTACTTTTAACTCTATGTTAGGTGCATAATAACTGCCTGCTTCAATTCTTTGTGTCATATGTTGACATAAGTTATCCAACTACGTCACACATTTAGAATAAAATACCATACTTCTCTTTTCGTAATCCTTATATTTTAGTTGTTGCCCTGTAAACCCAGAAATTCAAGACCTTACCACACAAATATAATTATCATTATCATTATTGATATTTCATTTCTTTGAACCATAAAACAGGTTTCCACGCATCAACCGGGAGTCTCTCCTCCCAGTCGCCAATCGCGCAAATGAGGTGGGTGAGTGCTGGTATCCTCCTGGCCACGGCGATGTTTACCGGAGTTTCTACAATTCAGGGCTGCTCGATAAGTTCATTGCAGCAGGCAAGAAGTGGGTTTTCGTGTCCAATATTGACAATCTGGGAGCCACTGTTGACATTCGTATCCTTTTACGGTGGTAGATCTTCAAGAATAGGTAGCTCTTGCCCCAATACAGGTAGTTTAGATTTCACAAACCTAGACTCCGTTTTAAAACCATATTCACCATTTGCAGGTAATTGAATATTTGTCATGTTTAATTAGTCAGGAAGTATAATTTCACGCTTATCGATTCTTTTATAGAACTAAATGTGTTCGGTTTTGACCTCGGAAAGCGTAGCTAATTCTTATCAATACAGCAGAATTTTCACATTTCAATATTTCAAGGAAGCAGCAAAATTTGTACTTTTATCTACAAAGAATAGTTATAAAAAAAACTATCTGTTGGAAATCATAGTATCTCTCTTTAAATAACAGCTACATGTTGAAATCATTGATTCCAGCTAAAATAATGTGTGTTCATTTCTTATGAGCAAAGAATTTGCAATATACAAGTTTCAATCATTTCAAGGACTTCCTCAAATATGAGACCAGTTTTATCATCATTTCAGGATTCGTACTGGTTTGGAAAACTAGAAACCATTCCAGTATATGGAACAGTCTTGGGATTTATACTGTGAATTATTATTCAATTTTTTTAAAGTGTTTGGAATAAGTTTGATGGCCCAAAACTATATCATACAATATATTAAAAAATTATTTTAAGTATAACATTCATTATATTTTACATTTCATATTTCAGTAACTTAATCATATCACAGAGCATTTTTTTAATTCGCTTTTAATATTCATTTTAGATTTACATTTTGTGCGAGTACCTCTAATAAATTTAGAAAATTTGCAATATTGCGATATTATTTACATTTGCTGGAATATAGATGATTTATAATTTGATTTTTATTCTCCATGGTTGGCATGACAATAAACTAGAATTTGGATAAACTTATTACATAAAATCTTGGCTACAACAACTACAAAAATATATGTTTTAATATACAATGCAATAATAATTTTCAGAGCGAAAGGCTCTGTCATTGTTGGCTTACTTAACCCTACAAGCCTTCTTAAACTGTTAGCGAGATAGCCTAGAATTTTATGTACGTAGAAATTTGTTGGATTATTTCTACAGATGAAGCTAACAAAAGTTTTAATTAAGAAAACAATTTTTGCAATTTATTGCGTGCTGGAATTTCTCATTGAGACTTGGAACAAAATAGTCTGGCTTTTAAATATTTTGTACGAAGCCTGTCTGATGTATCTCGATTGTTTTACTAACATCAGATTTGCTATCAGCTTGCTTGCTTGTTGCACAATAACTAAACTTGGTCAGCTCAAATGGCAAAAAGTTAATTTCTATATCATTGAAGATTGATATAATTTAATAAAATGTGTTCATTCCTTTAAACATACTAGGTAGGTATTTAATATCTTCGATACAGCTAAATTATTTGTTATAGTAAAACTGTTACAGATAATTAGAGGGATACCAACTTAAAAACTGTAAAGTGCTTAGAAAAGAGTTAACAAAATTGTTTTATTGATATCCACAATTTTTAAATATTAAAATCGCATTTAAAAACTAAGTATTTCTTAAGGTTATATTAGAATTTGTTTGGTGTTGTTGTTCCTTGACTCTTGCCCATGACACCGACAGAAATTCTCAATTTTCTGGAGACATCGTCACACCCTCCGGAGTTCATCATGGAATTGACCGACAAAACCAACGCTGATGTCAAGGGCGGCACATTGGTCGATTATTGCGGCAAAATGAGACTCCTTGAGATAGCTCAGGTGGGTTATCAATTAAGATATTGAGTCATCTTTTTATAATGGATAATAAGTGAATTCATCTGAAAATTATTATAAAGTTATTGGACAAGTAATTGTCTCTACTCAACTCTTTACATATCGCTAGCTTTCTTAAGCATAACTAATTGGTATACCTTAATTAGACACTTTTGTGTGGATTCAAAAGATTTTTACACACTTTTTATTTCATACAATATGAAATTATTGGAAACATCAAACAATTAAAATTGCTGTGAGGTATATTTATTTCTTAAATCTGGTTAAAATCAATATGTTTTCCTATCTATAAAGTATGTATGAACATTATCTACGTTGTAAATTTGCAAGAAGAACGTAAACACAGATTTAACAAATATAACCATTCCGTGACTGCTTAAATGTTATTTTATTTAACTTTATTGCAGCTGTATTTGTATTATTTTAGTTCAACCAAGATTTTTCTCTTCTAAGTAGCTGAAATTGCATCAGACCAAATGAAGGTGTGTTAAAGGATAGTTTAATCTACGTTTTGAAACAATGCAGTTCACTAAGTCTAAATAAACAGTGTCTACGTCACCTATATTGAAATATGTTATTATTTCGTTAATGATCTGGAAAAATAATTGTTACCCTCTATCATTGTATCATCTATTGGAGTTCATTATATGTTTCCATATCGATGGTCCATTAATCATAATTTGTGCATAGGTACTATACTTGAAAAGGAACGTCTAAAACAATTAGAATATAAGCGTTTGCAGTGTACTGAACTCACCTCCCAGTATATTGTGATTAATATTAGACACATTAATATAGAAGCCTGACTATATTTGTTCAATAAGTATGATTGGAAGTCTATCCAAGATGTTCAGGTTACGGTTATGAAAACAATTGCTCCTGTGTGTGTTTCAGGTTCCCAAAGAGAATGTCGACGAGTTTACATCAGTGCGCAAGTTCAAGATTTTCAATACGAACAATCTGTGGATGAGTCTGCCTGCAATTCATCGAGTTGTTGAAGATGGTTCCCTCCACATGGAGATCATAGTCAACCTCAAAACCCTGGACAATGGCATCAATGTTGTCCAATTGGAGGAGGCTGTGGGCGCCGCCATCCAGAGTTTCGACGGAGCAATTGGTCGGTTGATGCTTCATATCATGCCTATTTATAACTAACAGAAATGAAATGAAACGGAGTTGTGATTGTTGTTTGACAGGTATCAACGTACCCCGGAGTCGCTTTCTACCAGTGAAGACCAGTTCGGATCTGCTTCTTGTCATGTCCAACCTCTACACTCTAGAAAAGGGAAGTCTTCATATGTCCTATCTGAGGAGTTTCCCCTCCGTTCCGCTCATCAAACTCGGGACCCACTTCCGCTGTGTGAAGGACTTCCTCCAACGCTTCACTAACATACCCAACCTGATCGAGCTGGACCACCTCACCGTCTCCGGAGATGTCAACTTTGGCAAGGATGTCGTCCTCAGGGTCAGTTCGTGTCCAAGATATTTAAGCATTGCCAACATGCGTCACTTTAAATACCTTTGATGAATTTATCAGTTTAATAGATTGCCATTAAAATTTTTGACTGAGGAAGGAATATCGATATTTAAAATTAAATTTCCAAATTTTAATCTTATTGGATTAGATATCTATTTTGTCAGTTACGCAATGCTTAAATTTCTTTTAAGGTTTCTCTGATTACGTAATCTCTAGTTCTTGTAATGTTTTTAACCTTTCTAATAATTATCTATAAAATTAAAATATTCTTTCATTTAAAGACTCGCGTTATAAAATCATTGTTATTAATTATTTTATATTGAAAAACGTCATATTATTTGATTTTCAAAATTTAATATATTCAAATACTGTAATAAATATCTTTTATTTATAGTTTTTAAATATACATTTTATTTAAATTACATAATGGGTTTAAGGAGTAGACTTGATCTCCTTTAGATAAACAACTAAATACTTTTATGCTTATATTAATGTGCATTAATCTTTTTCCTTTGCAGGGCACCGTTATCATTATTGCCAACCACGGAGATCGAATTGATATTCCATCGGGGGCCATTTTGGAAAACAAGATTGTCTCTGGAAATCTTAGAATTCTTGATCATTAAATCTTAGATAGCTAACTCCAGTCGAAAATTCTTTTATATTAGTATTTAAATTTTCTGTACAGCCATCGTACAGCAATCAGTATAAATCTATCTATACTGGATTTGGAATCACCCAGGCTCACATTTAGTTAGACAGTAAAACACTATATTTATAGGCTAAGAATGTAGCACCATAATAATTTGTTGACGTGTGTTCTTGATTTTCGTCGAGTATGCATGCGCACTTATCAACCCCGTTTCTGTGCTTCATTGAACTTATTTATTTTGTTCACATATTAACGTTTATTTCAATTTTAAAATCAGAAACAGTTTTTTTGTTTTTTGTTTGAAGATATAACAGGCTTTCTTGGTTCAAGACATTTTCAACATGTTTGCTTATTTTAGGTGTGATTTTCAGAATTCGTAGATAATTTAATCTGTTAATTATTGTTTTTTTTTAGTTTATATAGTAAATATAGTTTATGCAAATAATGTTTGTTCACTTTTGCATTCATCGGCTTTCAAATACTGTTATATAAAAAAATATTATAATCCTTTTGTTTTTAAAATTATAAGGTCTAAGTAAAATCTAAACATTACGATTTTTAGTAAGGGCTTCGTAACCCTTTAAAGGGGGGGTGGGGGGCGCAAGATAATTGATGCCATAAATTCCGAAGTGTCAATTAAAATCTCATAATTTCCAAATATTGATCCAACTGATATTGTTCGACGATCAATTAATTTGGTAGGTCACTACACGTTTGGTTATTGAAGTGGACCGATCGTGATTATATTTATATGAGTGTATTTAAATATAATTTTAGGGCTGTACCATATTAGTAGAATGCACTAGAGTCTTAAAACGTATTATATATATTATTATAGAAGCGTACATTAATACATTCTAAACAGTATATAGTTATACGTAATTATTATAAAATATGTATTACAAATTGTACACCGCATTATCTAAAGTATGCCCCGCTATAAAATATAAGTCTTAACCCTAAACTCTAAAAACTCAACCCCCCTTTATCAAATAACAGTCTCTGCACGAAAAAATACATAGGTAATTAAAAAGGTACAAACTGACGAAAATGAATGAATAATATAGTACGTTATAATGAACGTTATGACTTATAATACTTTATAGAAATAGTATAAAATATTTGATTAAAGTAGGTAGGTATAACCTGTAACAAGGCACACCATATAATAAAAAGTAATTGTGATTATATATATGTATAGGTACAATTAAGTGAAATTATAGATTCAAAATGTATCAAATATTATAAGGCTTTTTTCTTTGTAACCCACAAAGTCATTCGAGGTATATATAATTTTTTTAACTTGTCTTGCCTTTTTGTATATTTGACACCCCCTGCATGAATCCTGATACAAATTTTTTGATTATAAGAATACGCACTTTTAGACTCAGTTTATTTACTTAGTGCAATTTTTAAATAAGATATTTCAGAATTTTCATACTATCTATTATACTCAGTTAGGGAATTTTTCAAATAGGAGATATCAGAATTTCCCTAATCAACCTATCAAAAAAGTGGTGGAGGGTCACCCCTGGCCTAACTGATTACGTTGGCCTCTGTTTAATATATATTTTTTATATTATACTTTTAAGCGATTAAAAAGATAAATGTATGTAAACCATCCGGTTATAAATAGTTATTTTTTAATTCGGGGAATTATAGTTCAATTATATACAGGAATTATACTTGAATAAAAACTTGTGCCAACAAATTTGACAAAATAATATTCAAAAGAATTAATTTTAAACAACATAAATTAACCTTAAATTGAGTCACAGTGTAATTAAAATATGAGTTATTCAAATTGGAGAAAGATAGAACATTCGTTTTTATGATTATAATTAAAAAATTAAATAATAATATAATTAGATACAATAACGTATTTTCTACAATAATCAATGGTAAAAAACGGATATATATATGTATAGTTATATTATATATAAATATAACTATACAAATTTATACAAAAATTATACATTTTAAATATTTATTTTAATTAAACTGTTAATATATGCGTTGAAAATTATGTAATTAAACTTTTCACCAATTAATTTAAATCATAGACATTACACTATAACTACAAATAAAAGTATATATATATATAGACCCGTAATTAGAATCATTCCTTGAATAAGGAGCTACTCCAACGCTTAAGGAAGGATTCTGAATACGGTCCTTATGTCCATGATTGAAATATATAAAGATATTTGTTTTGACTGCTTTTGTTTTACTACATTAAAAAATTTATTTGTTAGTGTTAGCAAAAATTAAAACTTCACGATATCTGCTACTTCAACTTGTTACTATTCATGGTTATGGAATTGTAACTGTAAGCTTACTATGCTAATAGTTTAATATATTATGTACTGATCAATATTTAAACATTCTAATGATAATGCTTATCATGTCGAAATTTGTTAACTATAATACAATGATCAGTTCCAGCAGTTCTGCTTCTGTAAAATATGTTTTAAAAAATAAATTGAATTTAATAAAAGGCTGTTGCTAATAAAGTTATAATGGTATAAATAAAATAAATAGCTAAGATTATTCTATGTTTTACCACTGAGTTTGATTTAGTGCCACTTTTTGTTTGAATAGCACTTAAATTTACACTGAGCAAGTTTACATCTTTTAACAAAGAACAATTTTTTTATATAACACTGGCAGATTTAGCATAGTGTCCAAAAAGGGAGGGGGGGCAGAATTTCAAGCATTTTTATATTAAAAATAAAATAATATAATTTCAAACAGTACTATAGCCTCTCAAGAGGATGCAAATCACAAAAACCAATGCCTCTATAATTAAATATATTTTTAAAATATCTAAATATTAAGCATAAGCTCCAATTATGATTAAATAGTTATATAATGTGTATATTTAACAAAAAAATGTGATATTATTATTAGCCAAAATGGCAGAAAGTGTGTTAGCTCATACCACAAAAGAAATGATATATCATAACTTTTTTTTGCTCTTATAAAACTTTTTTCTGATTTATGCTATTTATGTTTTTTAAAATCATATTAATACCTATACATAGTTATATATATATTAAACACTAGTATTTTACATGGTGAATAAATATAATTTTATAATATTGTTCTAAAGTTTTAGGAGTAATTTATATTGTTTTAATAAAACCCATTAAATATGTTATGCACATAAGGTAATATATAATATATAGCCTGACCACTTCAGGACTGGTCTGGTCCTTAACTGGTTGTCAACATATATATAAGCTATCATATATATAATGCTAGTATTTTCCACTATAATTTTAATTAATTAATATTGTTCCAAAGTGATTATTAATTGACTCTAATTTATTAAATATATATGTTATACAAATGAAAAGAGAAAAAATACAAAATGTTTTACAGAAGCACTCAAATAAATAAATAATTATAATAAATAATTAGCTCTTATTACAGCTATATATAATCATATATAATGCAAGAAATTTACATGGATATGAATATAATTTTTATTTAATAATATTATTCCAAAGTTACTATAAGAGTAACTTGTATTATTTTTAATTACACCCATTAAATATTTCTCCAATTAGTGCAAAGAGAAAAATTACAAAAAGTAATATGCATGCCAGGTACCTAATACATATTTTTAATTAATTTATACTATGAATGATAATTTCTCTTTTATCAGTTTTATATATCTGAGTGATATCAGTTTTTTTTCTTCTTTATTTTCAACTACCTTTTTTCTAAACATTACTAAAAGAGTTTTTTTCTCTATCTAAACAGATTTTTAAATCAAGCTAAAAAATTATTATAATTTTGACGCTTTATTATACCATGGTTCATGATGTCACATTGTCTGCTGTAATGAGATGATTTAAACATCTTAACTTAACTGTCCTTGTTCACAAAAATCCCAATTATATTATTTATTTATTTATATACATTCATATATACATATATAATATATTTATATATGAAAAATCATCAAAAACAATAATCACAAGAAGTTTGATATTGATCAATATATTTTATTTGAATATATATTTTTAAATTAATGTTTACCAATTTAGGGCCAGCCATTTGTAATCCACCTGCCCAGGCCATTTAATACTTACTTAAATTAATGGTCGGTCAGTGGGCCATTTATTAATAAAAATACACAGCCTTAGGCATTTTTTGGGTTAGGCTGGGCTGTTTAATATTTGCAGCCAAATATTAATAACACATATAATAAGAAATTTGCCATTATTTTTTTATTGCTGTATTCAGTACTGCCAAAAATATCACTTTTCCTTTCATTTGTCTGGCATTATAATTTCTTCATTTTTAAGTGACTATTGATTTATTTGACAAGGAATAATCCAATAAGGAGTTAAAAAAAAATAGTTAGTATTATAACTTCAGCAAACAATTAAACTGGATTGATTATAGTCAGTCAAATAATTAATCTGCACTAAAGACAAATTAATGAGACAAATTAAATAATACAGTTTTATATATTTATAATTCTATATATACAATAATTACTTTTATTTTACCAGAATTATTCATGTAAATATCATTTGTTGGCTATATAATACTTGGTTAATTACAACCATGATTATTATTTTTTTTATTTCAAGATGTAGCTGATTTAGTATTTTCATTCAATGCTTAAACTGAAATATTTTTGACAGATTTTTCATAAATGTTTAATTTATTGTCAATCATACCTACAAATGATGCAAATTATTTGATCTACAAGGGGGGCCATAATTCACAGTCGAAAATAAAAATATCAAAATTAAATATTATAATATTATGTATATTTAATTAAACAAAACAACAAATGTAATTTTACATAATATGTACATAATTAAGAATGTTATCAGTAGTTCACAAGTGATGTATCCTTCAGTGTTGTCGATTTTCGAAGTGTTTATCCCCCTCCTTGAGGCAGGCTGTCACACAACCTTCAAGAGAGCCGATAATATCATGACAGAGGTTATCATCAAATGTTTCATTTAATATTGTATTTTTTGTGGTTGATGCCTTTATTAAAAATGAAATTTATTTTTCCAATGGCTTATTTATATTTAAAAAGTAACATTTTATTTCAATAAGAAAATTTGGTCTATTTTACAGATGGAAGATAATAAACAAGAATCTGACATTCAGTTGCCTGCAGACATTAACATATTAAAAAATTGTTCATCTATTGAGGAATTTGATTTTTTAACATTTTGTCACTCTTTCCAAACTATAATTGAAGAATTAAGAGCCAAACGGGTAAGTTTAAACATTTTATATTTCAATTAATTTATTTTAAAAATGTTCTTGTTGTTCTTGCAGCAATTAGTTGTGGAAAATGAACAACATTTGAAATCTTGTCTCAGTGAAATATTGCAATTGAAGGAAGAAGCTGTATGTAATTTATGTGTATACACAAATATACAGTAATTTATTATATTTATAAAAAGTATAATATCAAATAAACTCGTATATACATGTATATAGGACATATCTCCACAGACTTATACAACAGTTTACCTTGCAAAATAATTTATTATCAAAAAATGTTTGTTGTATGTATACCATGGCTTCTATGAAAAGTTATTTAAAATGAGATATAATTTATATAATTATCCTGTGTGACTAGATAGTACCTGCTTATAGTACCTAATATGTTATTCAGTAGGTAGTTATTAGTATAAATTAAATTATATGCTGTATATGGTTTTCTTAGTTTGTAAATAAATAAATAATTATGGTCTATTATAATAATTTTATGATCTTTTTTACTCTCTCTTAAAATTATTTATAAGTTATAAGCTATCATTTTGGTAATTGATTCCGTCAGACATAATATTTCAGGAAGATTACAAAGAGAATGTGAACAGATTACAGAGTGAAGTTAAGACGTGTTCTGCAGTCGAATTGAGCAAGTTTAAGGAACGAATACACCAACTAGTATCAGAGAAGGTTTGATTATTTATTGATTAATTATTCAAGAGACATTAATACCGTTTTAATAATTTTCTTAATTAAGACTCAATCAGAAAAGAATTTTGCTCAAAATGAAAAGGAGTTGAAGATACTTCGAGAAATGGTTTGCAAATTAAAGGTGAATTTGTTGATGTGTTTCAGATAAAATTGTTTTATGTTTCAGAAATATTGTTTACCCGACACTTGCATGATACAAATAAATTAGTATTATGAATATATTGAATATTCCATACAGTGCCACTTAGCTTGATGTTATTTCCGATTATGATTTCAAGACTTATTAGAAATTATTTAAAAAATGATATGTTATTATCACACCTAACTCCATTACACAAATTCCGAACTCAAAGATAACTCAGAATTCGCAAATTAATGTCATCATCTTACATTAATTACATTTAGACAATTCGTTAATTAGATTATCCCTTTACTTTTGTTTTTTCCCTATATATAATAAAGGTGGAAAATCTAATAACATCCTAACAATTCGGTTATTGAGAAGGTTGGGGTAATTTCTCCGCGTCGACTACCTACTTTGAAATATTGTGTTCTGACAAAAGATCACATATTTTTACTTTTAATTAATTCGTTTTATTATACCATTTTTTTGAATTTCAATTTGTACAAATTAATTATTTATTAAGGTCTTTTAGATGGAAAAATATGAACAAGAAATGTGTGTCAAGTCATTGGAACAAGAAATTATTGTTCACAAGAATCGTACCGGAATTATTTTTACAAAACTATCGGAACAAAAGCAAGTTAACAACGATATTGGAGGAAAGCTGAAGTCCTTTGAGGAATTTTTTAATAAATTAAATGCTGCAGGTATATGTAGGATTTACAATGTTTTCAATAATATACGTTAAATATCTAGTGTACTCAAAATTGATTAAAAAAGCAGCAGATTGTATCACAGATATTAAAAACCGAAATACATAATATAGCCTACTATATAGGTACATTATTGTTGTGATATGCGTGCTTCGAAAATGCTAACCCGTTTTAGTATTTAGTTAAAAACTATAATTTTATTTGTAAATATATAAATCTTTTAAACATAAATATTATTTATTAATTATTAATTATTAATTTACTATTTTCCTTGCTAATCAATAAAGTTAAGAATGCGGAACTTGTGAACAGGAAAGCTAATGTTATGAATCAGCATCATCTTCATCAGTTAAATTCTTATGAAACGCAAATACGCGACCTCAAAGAAGAACTTGTTCGCGTCACCCAGGAGGAGAAGTCATGCGAAGTCAAAGAGAATATCGATTTGTCCAAAGAGAAAAGAGTTGGACAATATTATCGCCAACTTTATGAAGAAGTAGATATAAAAATATTATTTACTGATTTAATTAGGAACAACATTAATACAAATGTTGAACATGTTTCATATAGTGCACAATAATGCTCAGTATATCTTTTTAGTCAATATATAAAATGTTAATATTATTTTGTCTTTATTATTTTAAAATTTCATTTCATCTGTTTTTACAGTCCACTGCGAATAATGAACAATTAAAGAAAGAATTGATTACACTAGAAGAAAAAAACCTGGTATAGCTTTGTTTTATTTTGTTCATTTTTAGTCTGCAATTTGAAGTTCTATAATTAATACAGCCATTAAATTAAGCGTATTTTTCAGAGATAATTAATATAATTCTTATCAATAAAATTTTGATTTACATATCATAATAAAAACAAATTGTGTTATATCATAAACAAATGAAATAACTTTTCTGTTGAAATTTGATCTGTCAATTTAGAAGTTTTATGTATCTTAATTATAATTTAAATCAAAAGAACATTGTATTGGTTGATCTATTTATTTTACAAAATATTTGTTACAAATTCACGCTTTTTACCGTAACAAAAATCCAGTCGTCCTTGGAGACTATCCGACAGTACGCAGTCACTCTTGAGCGAGAGAGTGGTCAGTTGTCGTCATATCGATCTTTGACCGATGATCTGGAGAACAAGTTGACCTGTCTACGCTCAGAGGAGCGCGTTTTGCTACAAAAAGTGTGTAATGCGGAGCATCAGTTGGAGAAGTTCAGGAATGAGGTGGCAGAGGTAGAGTCTATCGCCAGGGCTAAAGTGAGTGTAGGGTTTAATAAAGAATGTTTTTTGATTTATACGAATAATTTGTGAGAAGAATTTTACCGATTGATGGAAGTTTTAAAAATAACAATAAGTTCATTTCAAATTTATAAACTTATCGACTGACCATTTCTCTGTTTTGATATTTTCTCATCTGAATAATAACAATTAATACAATGGGGAGTTTTGGGAGCAATGAATGACTAATTACATAATTTTTCAAAGATTGAAGATCATTCCAACCGGCTAGAATCTGAAATAAAATTAAAATGTGAGTTGGAAGATGAATTATTGCACAACAAACTGGAGGCAAAACGAACCCACGAAGCACATGCTCAACTATTACATGAAATGGAGACTTTAAAGGTAAGCTTGTAAATAGTGTCTTGTTACCTATTGGTATCTCGTTACTTCAAATTAATCAAACATATGTCATAAAGAAAAATAATTGTGAAATTAATTGTGCATATTTTCAAAATAAAGTAATACAGACCACATTTTTAACTCTAGGTTGGAAATCAGTTCAATTCCTTGTACACTTATTGTACTATTTTTAGCAAATTGAGATAGAATATATAACTATTCTATTTTTCTATATCAAAAAAAACTGAAAAGTTATCAATAATCCTTAACATGTTTAAAAATTCTCCACCTTATCTTTCAATATGTCCTTGTCATATTTCTTTACAATATTTACTTATATTTTTTGCATGTTCTTACCTTATTTTTACCATATTTTTGAAATTTATCCTGACCATAGTTGTTATAATCATATTTTTAGAATATATTATATATATATATCTTTATTCGCTTGACCTTTAGCCACTAACAATAATTTTGCGTTTTTATTGTTCTCCAGAAATCTCCAGACACAAAGAAGGTGGTAGTAGATGTCGAAACATCAACTGATCCCGTTGAAACCAAAGAGATCGATGTTCAGTTTGATTTATGTTCAAGTTGTGAGTTTTTATCATCTTTTCTACGAATATAATTAGCTCAAGCTATACAAACTTTTATTAAATATTCATCACTTTAATAAATATCTCCCTACATTCTAAATTTTCCTTTTCAAAAAAGCCGAAATTGGTATTCAATTTCCTGAAAAATTCGAGGTAACGAATTCTAATGAGAATTTAGTATCATCATCTCAGGAGAACGATACCAAATTGAAAAACACTATCGGCAAACCGTCAGCTTTCATCGGGAAACGATCACTTTCACTTGAGGAATTGGAAAAGGAAAATCGCAAATTTCTAATGAGTAATTATTTGGTTTATATATTACATGTTTTATTTATTTTTCATAATATATTACTTGTTTTTGACACTCAATTCATTATAGTAAATCTATACAGTCACTCGTTCTTTTTTTAAATTTTAGTCGCTTGAAGCATTTCTTTATAAACCAGTTAATCTGCTGTTATTAAAAAATGTTTAATTATCAAAAAGTTATATTCTAGAAAGCTATGATTATAGGGAAGATTTATAAATAATTTTATTCCTTACATTTCATTTCAGATTTGAAGAAAGTTCGCTTTAATGATGATCTCAACACTGTTCTCAAGTGTGACGACATATCTGGAGAAACTGAAATTATGTAGAAGCTTAAAATTCGCTTCAACATTTGTTCAAAATGTTGTGTTAATTTATTTAGTGTTTGCTTTTAACATTGTTGTAATAATTTTATTGTTATTCATTATACTATGTTTCGATCGATCGAAGCTACATTTATATTGACTAAATTGTTTGAGGATAATTTATGGATCCTGTTAAAAATGATTTACCTATGAAATTTGTTGTTTACAAATTTTTCATAACATCAAATATACCTATGTTTTCGACTCAAAATATTTGAAATTCTCAATGTCGATTAGTTCGTAATGCGGAGTTCAATAATATAAAGTCAATGATTAATTATTGACAAATATGTAGTTAGGTATGTTGCGATTAATATTGAAAAAACTTGAATTGTGCTCTTTAAGGCGAGTAAATAGTGTCTAACTACTTTCGGCGACAAAATTTTGTGCCACCATTGCAAGAATTTTTTAAACTTAATAGTTTCATTATTTGATATTTAGGAGGGCATTATTTATAGAAATAAGATTATATTTAAAATACCTACGAAGGAAAGGTAAAATATATATGGACATATAATCTAAATATAATCATATATAGGGGCATATAATCTAAAACATAAACATATTCGGAAGAAAATTTTACTACCTGTAAAAAAGCGTTTTATATAGATTGATTAAAATGCGATTTTCGAGCACAATTACATATATAGAGCTATATAATTACTTAAAATGAAATCGGGATATAATTATAGAAGATAAAAGTTTTACAATAAAATTTATTTTTGAATCTAATAATTCTGTATTAGAAATTCTAAAGGAATGTAATATAAACCTTCAGCAAAACTAATTTTTATATTAATAGAAATTGGAATAAAGGCAAACATTTAGAGGAAATTTTATTAGAATGGGCCGGGACTTTATATGAAAAACACTTAATTTTAAAAAGGGAAAAATTTAATTATTGAAACATCTAATAAAGAAAAGAATCATTAAGTATTCCCATTCATGTGTAAAACGTAATGTAGGACGTAGAGATCATTTAAAAAGGCTGAAAAGTCATCAATATTAAAATATGGGTAATAAACCACAGCTATATAATATATATAGCTTATATATATAACATATATATGTCATCTACATATGTAACCTAAAAACTATGTTTAGTGAACCTGAGTATCCATATGTTCTAAAATAGATTAGCTAAAATCGAAGAGAGTGTATTCTTCATTCATAAAGTTTGGTCATAAATATATAACATTGAAATATGATATTGAATATCGCCGTGTCCACAGAATGCGTTTTTTCGTGCCTTTACTCATGAACTAGAGTTTCATTCGATTTTTAATGCCTAAACTGTAGTTTTTTTTATGAAACTTCATGAATGAATGCATGAAAAAAGACAGTGTAGATCGAAGCGACTTACGATACAGCATATATAATGAAATTCCAATAAAGCAACACATTTTATAACTGTGAAAATATGGTAAATAAAATATTATTTAAAAAATTATTAGCTTCTTCATTGAAAGGATTAGTAATCCATTTTTCAATCTGCGTACAACACTGACTTAAATGATTATTCAGTAAAATAAATTAATGATTAATTTTAGCTCACAATTTGTTTTACAACGTAAAGAATAATGTTTGTGGCTTATTTAAAATATTTTTTTTAGGAAAAAGTAATTTTTCAACAGTTTATGGCTGTTTCAAAAATAGATTACTACCCATCTTATATTTTTGGAGAAGCTAGAAACCCAGAGAAAAAAATATTACCAAATTTAAAAATGTAAGTTCGTATGTAAATCTCAAACCAAGTACATATATTTAATATGCTATTATGTAATATAGATCTACAAAATTATGCTGTGAAACATTTTAAAAATGATTTATTGTTCAACTATTAATGCAAACCAATTAAAAGTTCGGTAAAAAATCTATAATGTATGGATTTACTGTTGTTGACAGTGTAAGTGATAACTATTTTATTTAAATTCAAACTATGCACTTACAGATTTTTTCCAGGACAAGTATTGCCAAGATGCAAGATCTATGGTGTGCAGAGCTCTCTCTCTCTCTCTCTCTCTCTCTCTATATATATATATATACATGATAGGAAATACCAAAAATTTGTGTACAATTGACATTGAAAAAAGACATAGGGTTCTTAGTTACCTCCAGTTTTCATGATCAAATTTTAAGGCCAGTATGCCTGGCCTATATATTCCATAACTTTTGTATGTATGGCAAATATTTTAACCTTTTTACTCCTGTTTTTTATATATAAAATTCTTGATTGTATGCTAGATAAATCCTTCTAGGTCTACATGGAATATAGGATGGTTGCAGGGCCATAACCAGACAATTTAAGGGGAGTGGGAGGGGGGGGGAAGGGGTGCATTTTCCTGACAGTTGGAACTATACATTCAATAAAAAATAATATGCACTTAACACATTATATATAAAAATTGATGTAATGAGAAAAAGCTGGTAGGTACTGATTATTATGTACAAATAATACATAAATATTTATTGTGTTTTGAACAAGTATGTATTTACATTACATGTTTGTAGTATAAACAAATATACTAGAGTAAAATACAATCCAGCTAAAGATATCTACTCTGTTTTCTAGAAAAAATAGAGACAACTTCTTCTAAATATATTATTGTCCAATAAGGGTGGGGGAGGGGGTTGTTAAAGAAACTGATGAACTCCCCCTGGGTGTGGGCCTGTGTAGCCTACATTTCATATTTTTTATTAAGAAATATTTTTTTCTATATATATATAAAATTCCTGTATAGAGCAACATAAAATACAGGCTAGTATCAGGGTAATCTAGAAAATTTAAATAATTTAGTCAAAAGCATTTTATTATAATATTTTAATAAATAAAGCTCACATATTTATTGAAAAAATTTATAAAAAGTATTTTTTAAAAACCAAATTTTTAATTATTTAACAGTTTCCTAACATATATACAAATTTGCATCCCAGCCAGCTTTCCATCTTTTTAGGATTTGCATGATCTTGAAAAGCCTTGAGAAATTGAAAACCATAAAAAAAGCCTTGGATTTTAATAATTCTTAAATGGCACTATTTTCCAGAAAAGAAATATGAGCATTTTTTAACTTCTTATATTTTAGTATTTTCAACATAACATTTTTTGTTTTGAATTTCTTGAATTTTAATTTTTTTATTTTGTGATATCTTTCTTATATTACGTCGTTTTCTATATATATATATATCTAAATTATATTCAATTTTAATGTAATTTATCTTTAAAATTAATTTCTTTGCATTTGGCTCTTAAGATAGAGATTTAATTTTGTGCAAACATGAATTATGACCTTATAAAAGCCTTAACTTAATAAATGGTAATTTAAAAGCCTTAACTTATTTTTAAATACCCAAATTTATTATACTGTTAATTATACAATAAAAAACTGTCTGATTTATTTTTATTTCTTTGTTGGAAAACACATAAATTACAATAATAAAAAATATGAAAGATGTTATGATTAAAAGTTTCTTACTTCTGTTTTAAGCATTTTAAATGTTGATGGTCTTTAAAGATAATCGTGAATGCCACTGTTTTAAGCATTTTAAATGTTGATGGTCTTTAAGAATAATGGTGAATGTCACAGTATTGAAATTTATTGCATAAAGTATTTTTATGAATGTGATCAACAAAATAATACTATTCTTGGAGATTTATTATATATCAAGGATTTATGTTATTTATTTTTTACATTCTATGTTTAATTTTTAAAATCTCATTATATAATTAAATTTATTCAAGGAAAATTCAGAATGGATTAAGATATTTGAATAATTGTGTATTTTTTAAAACATAAATGTTTACAATTATTCAAATATCTACATTAATATTAAATTAATTAAATTAAATATTTAAATATCTAAATAACTGTTTCTTACAATCAGGCAGCATATGAGTGTATAATTTTGCTTGGATTTATAATTATATGACAGTACACAATTTTCAAAAATGTCAGATTTTTTAGAGAAAGTTTCAGTCCTTTAATTAATTTGAGAATCACAATGACACATATTTAGAAATTTCTATTAGTAATTATATTTTTTACTTTTAATATAAGTAATTTTTTTTCAATTTTTAAAAATTTAGTCCAGAGTTGTAGTAAATTTAGTTGGAATTCACAAATCTAGATTGATTATAATTAAATTGTAATTTTTAGGTGGTTACTAATCTAGAAATGCAAATAATATATCATCCATATTTTTAATAAGTGGCATATCTCAATTTTTAAAGATTTTTGTCTTAGTGAGGTTATGAACTGCCTTTTGGAAAAATTTCAATGCTCTAGCCCATTAAAAAAAGGATAGCATCTTTGATACTCTTGTAACACACACAGTTTTATTTTGAATAAGTGGTACATTTCAAGATATGCCCATTATTAAAAAATCTTCAATTGGCTTATTAAAAATAGGACGATATATACATAATAAACATGTTAATAAAGTTTCTTATACATTAATGGTATAATATTAGGGAGTTTAGTTCTGCATTGTTGCTTTATTACACCATATGAATAGAGAGCCAGAATTTTTTTATATATCCTAATAGTTTACACCATCTGACAAGTGCAATAACTATCAAAGCTATAATATAACACAACCATATTAGTCATAAGACAATTTCTTTAGGTTAGATAAAGTCATGTGACTTATTATTTGATGAGAAGTTATAATAATATTGATATATAAAGATCATTAAATAGAGGTTGGTTGCAATACTTTGTGAGATTTTTATACAAAAATTGATTTCTGATTTGTGGAATATTGTAACAGAAGTAATCTTCTGTTGTTTATATATTAAACATTTCAATTAATGAATATGATACATTTAGATTTAAATAAATAAGATTAAAATTTTGTCTGATTTGATTTTGGGTTAATTTTTAAAATACATATACACTAAATTAAAACTCATTTTAGTATATTTATTTAAAAATATTCTCATTACATTAATGAAAAGACTGTTCAGCATTTTTCAAAATTAAAAGTCGTTTATGTACATTTTTAGCACAGGTTGTACCTTACAAATATACTGTACATTTCATAATACAGATTATAGGGGAATCAAAAATCAACTGGTGGTGTTCAAGGAATTTGAAAGAGAACTTAAATTTATTACTAACTTGGTTCCAGATTCATCAGAAATGATTGAATTCAATGTCAATGGAGTCCTATAATTCACTCTTTTATCTTCACAAGTGAGAATTTAGGGCCTTCTCCTTCAAATCCTACTTTTTATCCCTTTTTTATATACTAAAAATATTCCACAATTGTGATTTATTTATAATGATGGAAAGGTTCTAGGAATATACATATCTTGGAATATAATTTTACTTTGATCGAAATGAACCATAATTTTAAATTTAATTATTCCTTTAGTTTATCAGTAACTGGATATGACCCAGAAAAGTACAAGTTCTGGAAGAATGAATATAATCGATCACATGCAGTTGGGGAGATCTTGATCCGATATTGTATCACCAAAACAAAGTATGCTGTCAATCCTATTCTTGGAGGATGGAGAACAACCCGATTGTCCAAAGATAACAAGATGTAAGTAGCCCTGGCAGAGTTCACTTATGATTATTATATTTGACAGTTTTTATGTAAATGTTTGGATTGGTAGTGATGCATTTTAAAAATTAAATTGGTATGTCTTCTCTTATCTATTGCAGGTTCAGTGATGAGATAGATCTCATACCTTATAACAATCTATATGACTACAACGGTATCTGTTTTATTTTGGAGTCGACGTTAATCGAAAATGGATGCTCAAAACAAATGATGATTGCAGGAGCGGTTTTGCCCCTTTATAACAGCAAACGGTCAGTTGAATTTCTATGTCAAATGTTTACAAACTAACAATATACTACTTAGTAGCAAGTAGAAGTAACAGTTAATTTTGCTTATTTCTAGGGTTTTTCGTCGTGGCCTTTATGAGATTGAACTACACCCCTTATCCCCAACTCTGAAAAGTTTGGATGACCTTCATGATCTAATCTTATCGCCTAAATTTAATGGAAAGCCAAAAAGTGTGCCTGAACTCAACAAACTACTCAAGGTTTGTTCTTGTTTCACTCGCTATCACTTCTCATCTTCAACTATGCCTAACTGGGCTAATCTGTGTTTTCAGATCAACAGAAAACGCAACCGCTCCGAGCTGCCTAGCATCCCTATGGACAGGAAGAGTATGCCAGAGGTGGAGGGAACTATTGAGAGATTGAAGAAGGACAGTGGCAAAGTCTTTCTCAGTGTAAACTTCTACTTTTCCCGTCAACACACGAAGACAAATATTCCCGTCATCTTCTGTCGGAGGCCAATTTTGAAGGTTTGCTTTTGGTTGAACTTTATTTAATATCAACTTATTTGTTTTTATATTAGAATATCTTTTCTACCTCAAAGTTGATATTAATCATACATAAATACGTTTTTTAATGTTTCAAAAATACCGTTTTTTGTGATATATACTGTTGACAATTTCTGATGGTATTCTTCGATTTGCTGTTTTGTGAGCTATTACAAAAGACACCCCTCCAACTGTTATATTCTATAGAATTTTAATGCTAATTGAATTATCTTTCATTAATTATAACTAAATATTTTGTCATCTGTCAATTAATTAGCAAGTAATTAATATAAACGAATTCATTATTATTAAACTAATACACATAGCCCGATAGAATAAATAATTTCACGTCCTATTTTTATCTCATTATTTCAGGAGCTACCTCAACAAGTTGCACACAGACATGATAAGGTATTTCCCCACTGTTATCACTGTACAAATCAATGCTATAATCTTTGAGTCTTTATCAACTTACAGCGGAACCCAGTTGACGAGAAATACGTCAAAATCTCCAGAAATCCACGGAGTGCCGACACCGATAAATGCAGGAAACCCAACACCGAGACGATAGTAAAGCTTAAAAACATTCTTTGTAGACCACCCAATATCGATCTGAGTGACGTTGAGAATGACCTCATTTGGAAATATCGATTTTATCTGTCAGAATTCCACCCAGAGGTGAGAGGAGACTGTTTTAGCGCAATATGTTCGTCAAGATGATTGATTTTCATTCGTTATGACTTCTTCCAGCAAGCCTTGCCCAAGTATCTCCTCACGGTCAAGTGGGAGTACTCGGAACAAGAGAAGCAAGCTGTCGAGTTGATGCTTCAATGGCCGACCATCGCCCCCATCAACGTCCTCGAGTTGCTGACGAGCAAGTTCAAAGGGGTCGTTCTGGTCAGAAGGTTCGCTGTCTGCAAGTTGAAGGAGGAGAAGGATGAAGTGAGCCATCTTTGTCGTTATTCTACAGAAAGAATTTAGTCACCACCCCCCCCGCACCCCATTGTGATCAGGACCTGCTCCTCTATCTCTACCAACTGGTGCAAGCCCTACGCTACGAAAACTCGGCGGAGATCATGTCCACCAACCCCGCAGAACACACCTCTGAGGTGGATGACGAACCCGAAGACGTGCGTGCCTCTGTGGGGCCTCTTGAGGCTTCCACCCCGGTCCCTTATGACCATTCGAGGTTCTCTGACTCGAGCTTACAACCAGGTGGATAGCCTGCTGACTTTGTGGTGTTGACGTTTTGACTGTATCTCTTTCTATTTGTGTGTTGGCAGGAAGTGAGGATTATGACGGAAACCAGCAGACAGACCTGGACCGTCTACGAGCAATGACGGTGAGCCCCAGTCTACTGCAGTCCCCCGAAGACTTGGCAGAAGCTGCCTGCAAAGCGCAGTTTGACCAGACTGAAGCTCTCAAGAACCAGGTGAGTTACTGGTTGTTGCTGGGCCACTCTTCTTGTCGTAAATTGAACGTAATATCTATGGTTAAATTATGAAGGAATGACATCGATTTTCAATAATTGTTTAGTTAGAAAAAATGCTAAATATCTATGGATTAAATTAGATAATATCTGAATTTAGTGTTCGGGTTAGATAGGAGTTTGAATTTAAATAATATAGGATTTCAAATCGTTGTTAGTCAAAGATTAATATAAAAAGTTATATTATACAAATTTAGTTTACCACTCAGACAAACTGTAGAGATGGAAATGTTAGATTACGCATTTTATTGACTTGTTAGATTAAATTTATTTTTGCGAATTATAAATATAACTCTTAAATGCGTAGTATTTGAGCAGGCCAAAAGCTGTCAATGTTAATTTGAGGGATCACCTTTAGTTACAAAGACATAAAATAACTTTATTTATTTTTAAATCTTCCCAGGACGACCTCGCCACCTTCTTGATCCAGCGCGCTCTCCGCAATTGGGAAGTGGCCAACTACCTTTACTGGTTCCTGGTTCTGGAGTCGGATAAGGACACGCCCAGTGTTGAAGAGATCAGAGCCATGTACTCACATGTCCTCCACAGACTCTATGATGCTCTCAAGAACGTGAGTGATATCGCTATTGTACTATTGTCAGCTGCTTCTTACTGTCCCTATATCTGTTTCTTGTCGACTAGGGGGATATGCAGAACCGTAGCTGGAGGTCAGATCTGAAGGCGCAGTGCAACTTTGTTGGGGACTTGAGTGCCTTGAGCAAATCCATAGCTGAAGAGTCGGTCAATCGGAAGCGGAAGGTGAGTCTGACTAAACATGCACTTGTCTGATTTTCATTGTAACTGTGGTCGTGGCTAATGCTCCCTTTTAGATTGAAATTCTGAAGAAGAAGTTGGCTGGTCCCGCTTTTGAAGGGGTGACACACATCAGTCACGCATTCTCCTTCCCTCTCGACCCCAAGTTCAAGGTGGCCAGAGTTGAGCCAGAGTCCGCCTATCTCTTCAAGGTTGGTAGACCGCCCTGACTTCCTTCTCTTCTCTTGGTAGTTAACGGATTGTATTCGTGTTCCTACAGAGCGCCCAGAAGCCCGCCCTACTCACTCTAGTTTCTCCCGACGGGGACAAGTATCGATGCATCTTCAAGAATGGAGATGATTTACGTCAGGATCAACTGGTTCTGCAGATGATCAACTTTATGGATTTGGTAACTGTAACTCCTTTCATTGATGCGTTCTTTGATTGCGGTTCTGCTTTGGCCAGTACGCTGCCACTGAAGGTCGCAATATTGATCTATTAGAACTCTAGACTTGCGCAAATATAGAGGGAACTGTAGGATAGGTGTCTTACAGAATTAACCTGGGTCGTTCTAATCAAGTTAATTTTCCTTATAAAATGTTACACTGTATCGGAATAGCTTCTCCATATTGTTCAATGTCTTCACTAATATTCAAATAATCTTGCAGATTCTACAGAAGGAGAACTTCGATCTAAAATTAACGCCATATAAGGTGCTCTCGACCAGCTGTAAAAATGGTCAGTCAGTCGTATTTAACAATATTTGTCCACTGATTTCATGTTGACAGCTGTTTCGTGTTGCAGGGTTCGTCCAGTTCATCCAGTCTCGATCGATCGCGGACATCCTGGATAAGGAGGGCAGCATTCTCACCTACCTTCAACAATTGGCCCCGCAGGACAAGAAGGATTCTCTCGGTGTGAGCAAGGAGGTTATGGAGAATTACCTAAGGAGCTGTGGTGAGATACCGCTTACAATAACCTTTTTGCACATTCAATAATAAGAAAGGTTGTATAATGAATTTGTGCAGCCGGCTATTGCGTCATCACTTACATTCTGGGGGTTGGCGATCGTCACATGCACAACCTGATGTTGACCGACGAGGGCCTCTTCTTCCACATAGATTTCGGCTTTATTATTGGCAATAATCCGAAGCCCATGCCTACTGAGATCCGGATCTCGAAACAGATGATCGAGGCTATGGGTGGCTTTGATACTTTTCAGTTCAAGAGCTTCTGTAACTACACCTACAACGCTTTTCTCGCTCTCAGAAGGTGCATATATCGCCGAATGCTTTTATATGATGATTGGTTAAATTAATTTTTGTAGAACTAGAAGATAATAAAATTCATTCAACCTTTTGCAAAGTTTTTTATATATTTTTTTAAAGATTTTTATCGATTTTTTCAAAAAAATGAATAAATGATGATCACGTGATCTCTGATAGATACGCGAACCTCTTCCTCACCCTGATGTCTCTGGTGTTGGACGCCGGTATTCAGGACATCGCTCGTGAGCCGAGCAAGGCTTGCGAGTTCGTTAAAGATCGTTTTCTTCTCGACCTCAATGATGAGACCGCTGTGCAGAGGCTTCGGAGTAAGATGATCGAATCTGTCAAGGCGATAATGCCTGAGATCATGGAGAGGCTTCATGCTATTGCAATTGTGAGGGCACGATTTCTTTATCGATAATAAGCGAATACCAAAAAATTCAAAATTTTAGCGTATAATATGTTTTAATGACAACTGTTTTTCCTTTATTTCAGATAATGTCTAATTGAAGATATTCTTATAGTTGCACCCAAGTCCAGTTATTATTATTTTTTCAATATTTAGGTGAAACATTATTAATCATAATATATGATATGTTTAAATATGTGATTATTATCAACTTTTGCATAATGATTCCTGTTTCTTTCGATATATTTCCAAAAATGATTTATTTCGATGAATTTGTTCTATTTTTACCTTTTACTCAGTCGTGTACATAGTATGTGCGTACATTTTATATCAAGATGTTTATACTCTTCTTAATTAATAAAAAAACACTGTATTTAAACTATTTTTATTATTTCTTCATTTATACCTGTATTCATAATTTTAAGAGGCGTATCAAATTTTGATTAGAATTTAGTGAGATATCTTAATACACCACTTTGAAAAAATATATAGTATTTAAATCTGCTTAGAGTAAAATAATGTTCCGTGTATTTTTTTCACGAATGTTTGTATGTTGCCATGGTGTTAACAAATTGGTCGGCAACCAGGTAGATTGTTATAAAAAAATATTTAATTGCTTAGTAAAAATCATTTGTTACGCAAAGGAATTACTGAAGTCAGTAACGACAGAATGTTGATATTTATGGCAATTTAAAAAAAATATTTTAAAAGTAATTATGGTGGAAAATGACTGGACACTTTCCTATTTGAAAGAATGGGTTCAATAATGGAATATGAACAATGAAATCATATCATTTGAACTTAATTAAATCAATCGTTGTTTTTAAATTCCACAGGTTAACATGATTGTTTACATCCATTATTATAAATAATCTCAATGTTCTAAATACCTATCAAAAATATCTATTTACGATTAGTTTCAAAGGACCCTCTTTCTAATTTTCATTGAATTAGTATTTTAAAAGAAATGGAATGGTAAGAACAAAATTGACAGTTGGATAATAATATATTATAATAACAGACAATAATGAAATGTATATAAGGAGAGTTACAATTAATGTACATATTTTGAGTTAAACAAGTACAACTTACGAGTACATATAATATCATTACCTGGTTTAGAAATACTGTATTTGTAAATAATCAATTAAATATTAAGACTAGAACGTAGTGTTGTTATGAAGTGCGAAAGAAATACTATATGTATTATTCTTCCCCATTTGTTAACAAATTTACAATGACATAATCGAAAAGTACGTCTTAAATAAAATAAAATCAGGCAATATAAATAATACAAGGCTAAGTGACCAAAATAAATATACAATCTCATCATTTAAGAACACTGTAAAGACCATAAAATAATAATTTAAAAATAAAGCAGGCAAGATGTGATAGTATAGCGTAAAAAAGTCTCTCTCAACTTTACTTCTTGAATTCGAAGCTTCCACCCCCCAGTTGAGCATAATGGTAATAGTGTTCCAATGTGGCCTGGCTACTACTCGAGGTCCCCTCATTATCATCCTCCTCCTCGTTCTCCTTCATGAGCTTTATGATTCGTTCAACGAGCAGCGATAGCACCAGATCCAAGTGGTCCATGATTCCCCTTTGCAGCCATTTGGGGATGGTCGTTCGCGCCTTCCTGAATCCAATGTTCTCGAGAATCTTGTCGAAGGCCGGCACCCCAAGATTATTAGCCAACAACCAGCGACACTTGGGACTGAGTTCCCAGTGAACCACAGCGTAGCGTCGGATGTCGTGCACAATAGGGGAGCCTGTGGACGCCCGTTTGCTCAGGTCAGGGTCCGGGACGTCTACAGTGACAAAGGAGGTCAAGGAGTAGAAGCTATGTCAGTGTTGCCAAGGCCATTTTAAAATTAGAATTGAGTGGATTTTGAAAATCGCAGGTTTGAATTTAGTTACTAGTGCTATTGACGAAAAATAACTGAATTCAGCAAATATACAAGAAGTTTTGATGTTTCGTTCGTCCACAAACCATTTCAGATGCGATTGGCGAGTCTGGGAACATTGCAGACTTTGAGAATCTTCACAATTAAAACTTTACTGTGTGCAGTAACAAACGTAACCTCTCCCTTACACACATGTATATAATGGAAGTCAAGAATATATTAACTGAATAATAAAAATTTAAATAACCTATGGATTTCTTTGGTTGTGAATTATTTAAAAATAAAAAAAACAATTTCGAATAATGAATGACAATTATATTGACTAAACTGCCCATTGATTTCTTATTGAGATTTATTTTTCATAATTCGCAAACTTGTCAGCTAAAAACGTCGATAAATAGCATTTATTTCTAATCAATTTTTACCATACGAACAATAATAATCATTTATTATGATATGTATACATATGCGTGGAACATATCTATATAATTATGGATATAGACATTAAAACAATAGATAATATAATGGTTTATGCCTCATAATTCACTTGACATTGGAAATTCATAGAAATAATTAACATAATTAACCTATACATAATGGCAGAAATTCAGACAAAATCGCTGAGAAACTAGAACTGCAACATTGGTATGTTCAATAAGCTGCATGGTTCTCAGGAACTTACCGTCAGCATCCTGAATCTTCTCACTGATATACGAACCGATCAGCCGTGGCAGCCAGGAGACATCCGCCAGGCCCAGATGCAACAGACCGTGGAAGTCTGTCTGGAAGCTCATCTGCACGTTGGCCTGTGGCATCTCGTCATCGACGGCCTTCTTCTCCGCGTGCTCTGCGGTGGAGTCCTCCGGCTTCTTCACGGTGACGGTGGCAGTGATAACGACGGGAAGCTCCATGCTCTGTTGGTGGTCTGTGGTCAGTCTCAGGGAGATCGAGGGCAGCACAAACAAGATGTCACTCTCGGTGGAGACACGGAAGGGGTTGGGCCTCTTTCCAGCCGATTCGTCCCGTTGAAAGACGTCTGGGAAGCGCGTCACTGAAGAGAGAGAGAAGAGGTCTGCTGTTATTGATGACAATTTTACTGCTTTTATAGCAAAAGGACGTCCATAGACCCGCTTCTAACCACATGACCACAACATTTACAAAATGTAAAGCACTGAATAGTTTATAACACAATGTGATAATCAACCAGTTACAGTTGTAATAAACGTGAATCCATGTCAAAATTTAGAATGATTTGAAGAAAAAACATTTAAAACTGAAATGCCCAAATCTAGCAGAACACACCCAGGACTATCATCACGACAAATCTCATGCACACGGCACTGTAGCAAAACTATGGTCGGTATTTTAACTTACACTGAACGATGTGATGAACCATGGAGGGCTCGTTCTGCTTCACGAAGGACAGTACTGAAAGGAGAAGGTATTGCACAGTATTAGTCGCGATAGCTACACACATGAGAGGATCAAGAAGACTCTACCCCTTTCGTCGGCGGCTCTGAAGGCAAACTCGAAGAACTGGTCGACAGTGGGGGTGACTTGCGGGTTCTTGGTGGGGCCCTCCCTGCCCCGGTTCGCCTTGATGACGTAGGCCATCTGCGGCTTGTGCTGCAGCTCCTCGCCAAGGTCGAAGCTGAGCACCTGTCGAACGTGCACCTGGCGGCCGCCCGAGGATTCGTGGTCGCGCTGGGCCTCCGTTTCGAAGCTGAGGAAGACAAAGAACAACAATGAGGGATAGAGAACTGGATCGGTGAGGTAGGAAGCGACACACACCAGACTGTGGGGTGCTGCACATTGAACACGGCCCAGTCAGCCGCGGACCGGAAGTTCCCGGTGAAACAAGCGACCCCCATAGAGCGGCCGGCCAGCTGCAGGGAGCCGCCGAGAACGAAGATCGGTTCTGAGAGGGGCGTGGCTCCCCCTGCTTGCTGCATCTGTCGAGAGCTCTGGGTGGAGTTGATCAACCGGAGGGAGGAGGCGGCCGCCAGCAGGAAGGGGCTCTGGTCACGAGAGAGAGAGAGAGGAGTGAGGAGTGGAGGAGCTAGGGAGAAAAGAAGGAAGATCCCACCTGCCAATGTCGCTGGTAGATCTTGGAGATGAAGTCGTGTTGTTCCGCCTCTCTGCTGGCTCTGTCTGTGCTCCTGGCGGCCGCTACACCCGTCCAGTCGTTGCTGAGGAGGGTTCGACGACCCTCCCGCACCTGCTCCTGGAAATAGTCCTTCAGCTTGCGCATGGACTTGACCAGGTCCGGGGTGGTCGTGCGGGCGATGGACAGCTGCAGTTGGTCCCAGCTCATCTCTCCGACGACGACAATCACCATCGAGTGGGTGGTTGCCGGCGCGCTTGAGCCAGCGCCGAAGTTGGACACTGGAAGACAAGGAGCCACTCTTGCAAACACATTCTTGATGAAGGAGGAAGAAGAAGAGGAGTTACCTGGAGCGGCAGGGTTGGGAACCGGAGTTTTGGCCTCTTTGGTGTGGTCCCGCAGTCTCCATTCATCGTGCAGTCGGAGAACAACGGTGGACACTCTACCGAAGAGAATGTTGGTGTTCATGTACTCGAGGCGAACTTCAAAACCGCCCAGGTTCACACCCAGACCGTGTTCCGGTTCTGATTGAGGGTCCTCGTAGATGTGCACTACATTGTGAGATTAGAATTCATATTGATATATTCTCCTTCAAAAGTCTAATAATGATAGTCAAGAGGCTCACAGTTGGAGCTGAGGTCACAAATAGAGAATTCTCCACCAACGATGCCACCTTCACCGGTGAACTCACACCGACCAAGGCCAACCGATATATTCGTGTTCTTTCTCTTGGAAGAATCCATCATTGCACGGCCGCTGCAGTAGAGCTGGTCCACATTCAGCCTGCAAACAGAGAAAATGAGGAGTTAAGGTGACAAGTGGTTCTACTAGTTGCAATAGATATTTAATACGTTTATTCATAGAATGGATACCTAGTAAGAATAAATATTGAAAATCAACAGAGAAAGATTCTATAGATATATTATACAGTTATAGACAGACATATGAGTTCCCAGGATTTTAGTTGACAGAGAAAGGTTCTATAGATATATTATACAGTTATAGACAGACATATGAGTTCCCAGGATTTTAGTTGACAGAGAAAGATTCTATAGATATATTATACAGTTATAGACAGACATATGAGTTCCCAGGATTTTAGTTGACAGAGAA